>PVKS010043041.1:0-15110 GCA_004027875.1 Aplodontia rufa | reverse complement strand
GAAGTTTTTATAGATATTTCACATCTGGGACAATGGGACAAAATGGGTTAAATAAGAAAGATATACTATTTTATCTAATATGCATTATTTCATTTCACTTTCAAGCCACTGTTTTATAAATAATGAAGCCTATGCTCCTAGTGGTATAACAAAAAAGCACTCGGGAAGTTTAGGACCATATTTGGCAAGAATCCATGGATCTCTGATAGGATTATTTTAGTGTTATGTTTGAATTGCCTTCTCAATCCAGGAAAAAAATAACAGTAACTTAGATAGCAGTTACTATTTGAGAAACACTGCTTCAAGCACTTCACATTATTATATTCATGCAATAAATAAATAATAATAAATAATAACTCCTGCTATGTGCTAGATATCATTCTAGATATTTGGGATACAAAAATTTAAAACAATTTTCCAGGTTTAAGGAGCCTATTTTTTTTAATCAATTTTTTTTTTTTTTATTTTTTCACGTAGCTTTAGTTGCTCTGAGACATTGTTGTGTACGTGGTGCTGGGGTTTGTACTTGTGAGACTCACACATGCCAGGCAGGCGCTGTAACCGCTGAGCCACTACTCCAGCCCCAAGGAGCCTGTATTTTAGCAAAGGGTCACAATCAAAATAAATAATAATAAATAAGTAAATTACTTGATTATGCCTTATGATTAAAAAGGAAAACAAAGTAGAGTTGGGTAAGGAGTATGGGGGAGTGAAAGCTGTTTATACATTAAATATGGTAGTCAAAGTAGGTCCCACTGAGAACCCAATATTTCAGCTAATACAAGAAGAGGGTGAGGCAACAATCATTTTGATAAAATATTTGAGCAATTAGGAATAGAAAAGAACTTCCTCAACCTGATAGATTCATCCTCTAAAAACCCACAACTAACATCATACTCAATGATGAAAGAATAAAATGTTATCCTCTAAAGATTAGGAATAAAAACAAGTTTGTCCAGACGCATTACTTCCATTCAACACTGTGCTGGAGGTTCAAGTCAGGGAGATTAAGAAAGAAGAAATAAAAGACAACAATGTTAGAAGAGAAAACTTTAATTGTAGATGGCATAATCTTGTAAATAGAAAATTCTAAGGAATGCACTAAAACACTACTAGAACTAATCAGTTCAGAAAAGTTTCAGGAAACAAGATTAATATAAAAAAATCAATTGTATTTCTACGTGCTAGCAATTAATAGTCCAAAGATGAAATTAAGAAATGAATTTCACTGAAAAAAGCATAAAAAATAAAATAAATGAAACACAGCTGGGTGTGGCGACACTTGCCTATAATCCCACTTATTTGGGAGACTGAGGCAATAGGACCATAAGTTCCAGGCCAACCTGGCCACCTTAGGGAGACCCTGTCTCAAAATAAAAAGTGAAAGGTGCTGGAGATGTAGCTCAGTGGTAAAGTGCTTGCTTAGCATGCATGAGGTCCTAGGTTCAATCCCCAGCATCACAAAAATTAAAAAAAAAAAGAAAAAGGAATGAGGATGTTGCCCAGGGATAGAGCCCCCTTGAATTCAATTCCCAGTACAAATAATAATAAAAATAATGTACATAAGAATAAATTTAACATGCCCTGCTTTCTGGTGGCCATGTCCTGAGCTGCTTTTCTCCACGCCACTCTTTCACACCATGATATCCTGCCTTGTCTCAGGCCCGGAGGAATGAAGTCAGCCATTTATGAACTGAGACCTCAGAAACCATGAGCGTCAAATAAACTTTTGCTCCTCTAAAATTGTTCCTGTCAGGTCTTTGGGTCACAGCAGTGAAAAAGCTGACTAAAACAGAAAGTGGCACCATAAAGTGGAGTGTCCTATGGTGGCTCAGACCCAGAGATACAGATTCAGGTTCCCAGCAGGTGAAAGAAGACTCAAGACACAATTGGAACAGTAGATACGCTATTTTCAGGGGAGGCAGCAGCTCCCAGCCTCCTGCTCCAGCCCCATTCAGCCCCAGCCCCATTTAGTGTCCTGAGCCATTTCCATAGGCCTTTTTTATATGTAGGCCAGACAAAAAAAGTAGGAGCATGCTCACAAGCAGATGTTTATGAACTTGAGTACACGAACTGAATCAGGTTGTTCATCACCTCGGCCACATACTAAAAACATAGTCCACCAGAAACCTTGGCAAGGGAATCTAACTATAGCCATCTCTGGCTTGCCAAACAATTCACATCTTTAGGATTCCTCACCATGTGTTTTACACATATGAAGTCTTCTGTAATGATCCCTTAGTGAGGAGGGCAGAGCCCTCACCCATAGGTCACAACAAAATTATAAGCTGCAACAACATAAAACCAAAAACCAAGCCTCATTGCCTAGCATTACTAAAAAACATCGCCAATTTCATCCCATATTGAGGTGGCAATAAGAGTCTTTCCCAGTCATGTCCCATTATCAAGGGACGTAGTCTGGATTCATCAGGGCAGTCCAGCAGCAGAATTCACAAGCACTTTGTTGCATACACACCAGGCAGAGGTGTTTGCTACTGGGTATAGGTGTATGCCCAGTTCATAATGGTGTTAGCAAATACACACCTACAGACAAAAGGAAGAAGCAGTTACATGCGCTAGCGCATGTAAATCACATCCATCAGGGAGAATGCATGCCAGTTTTGAGTCCCAGGAAAGCACAGAGGCCACCTTTGGCAGCTTCCCTGGGCTGTGATATCATACTCGTACAGCTTGGTGCTGAACTTTCACAGATTCAGTGTGTACCAGCACCAGGAAACTCATAATGGGCCAAAGGGAAATAACAAATGTGCTGTTTAAAATCTGTATCCCATCTGCAGGACTGGCCAAGTCACACGTATGGAGGGGGACATTCACTAGTCACTCACAGTGTTACAAGATCACACTTCAGCTCTTTCCCCATGGGCTAATAGGGTTATCCAATGAAGGGGCAGAGAGGCTTTATTGTCCTGGGCCATGTCCACTCTACAGTTTGCCCCTGATTCAATCCAGGGGGAGCAGGCAAATGAACATGCCTTTGCTTCCCAAACCCAGGCTTACGTACAATATTCTTTGTTGTCTCCTGGATTGTATTGATGCAGCTGTGTGGTGCAGCAAGCTTCCACAGGAGCTGGTCCCGCTCATGTGGTGCATTCACTTAGAGCTCATACAACTGCCCACAGACACTGTGCCCACCCCTTCTTAGAAGGTGGGTTGACTGCAGTCCTAAGTCCTTGCTTAAGCAGCCAATTATATCTCTCCATCATGCCTGCAGCCTGTGGACGATATGGGACGTGCAGCTTCCATTTAATCTGTAACTAAATTACCCATCGCTGCACAGCCTGACCTGTAAAATGGGTACCTGGACCAAACTCTATGGTATTGGGCTGGCAGTACAAGGTCATCAACACTGTCAACATACAATCATAGTATGTAGATTTGTTTGACCACTGGGTCAGGCAAACAACAAGCCTGTAGCTGCCACCAAGGCAAACATGGCCCCTCTGACTTTGATAGCAAGCCAATGTTGTCAATCTGCCATTGTGCCAAGGGGACATGTCCATGCATTACCTGGCCATCCATTGTTCCAAGGTGTCAGAGGTGTGGAAACTCCTGAGCACAAACCACACACATGACTTTCAGGACTCTATCAGGGAATTCCATCCTAAAGGCAGGCCACATTGCTTGTGTACCTTCCACAGAGTTTTCACATCTGCATACTGTAGACAAAAGTGGTTCAAACAAGCTGCTAGGTGGGCGGGAGGGACCAATTCTAATTACTGCACCCTAGCTAAATCATCTGCTTCATCAATTCCTGGGCTAGTCAGTGGGGCATGGCCAGTAACATGCCCTATAGTCACCAGTTCCTAATGGCTTAGCTTCTAGAACTCTTCCCACAGAACTTGCCCCCAATGCACAGCATAGCTGTCAATACATATTACTATGGGAAATACTTTTTTTGCTACCATCATTCTGGACAATGTATAGCTCACTGGTTTTTTTGTCTTGAACCAATATCAAACCACACAGTGTCTGTCTCTGGCTCCACAGCCACCACTCTCCATACAAGGGATTGTCCACAGTTGGAACCATCAGTTTTCCAAATGCTTGACAGTATAAGTGACTTACTTCTGAGAGATGGGCTTATTTCTGGTTCACCTACATAGGTTACAGGTCCTAGTACCTTCTGTAGTTCAGCCTGTAGAGTTAGTTGACAATGTAGTCTGTTGTTGCAAATATGCTCACTCTGACCTACAGCCCTCCTTGGGGTGATTGCCCACTTTTGTGCCCCTTCTGCCACGGGATATGTGGAGCACTCCAAGGCCACCATAGCTTCAAAAATAGCTGAAAACTTTTCATGAGGGTATAGAGGGCTTCTGCACACTTCCACAGTTGGGACCAAAATCCAATAGGCTGTCTTAGCCATTTAGATTTCTGCCATAGTCCCTGTCTAAACTTTTATTGATTTACAAGTACATCTAAGTCACAAGGTTGTACAGGATCAATAATATGTAGCACAAGGGGGGCTGAAGCAGTGGCTCAGGGTTTACGGCACTTGCTTGGAATGCACGAGGACACGGGTTCACACCCCAGCACCACGTACACAACAAAGTGTCAAAGTAACAAAAAGCCACATGAAAAACTAAATAAAATTGATTCTCTCTTTCTTTCTCTCTCTTTCACTGCCCCTCTCTCTTAAAAAGAAAAATGTAGCTCAGGGGATCACTTGCCCCTGTGGGCTCCCTGAGCTCTCTTGGCCCCTACCACCACCTAATGCACTTGAACTGTCTTGGCCCTTCTAAAAGCCTTCATAGCACTGTCTGTTTTACACCCTCTGCTATAAGGAGAAGTGTTAATCTTCCCATGTTTAGGGTACATAATGCCATTCACCCCTAAATCTCACAGGCATAAAAACAAAGTGATTAGGGGCTCTATGGCTCCTGTCTAAATTATTTTCCCAGGTACACCTACTCTGCTGAACAGGCAGAATGAGGTAAACTTGGTTACCTGGGTCAGCCCTGCAACCGTTTACTACAGCCATCAGCTGCTGCTGTTTCATTTTCTGCATTATCACTGGTCAGGCTTGCAGATGTTAATTTTCTTCTTCCTCCTCTTCTTACTGCATTAGCACTATGGGGGGAAGCCAAGGGGTATTTTTGAGGTACAGAGATCCTCCTCTAATGACTGTACTCTGGCTCTCAGGGCCTCTTCCTTATTTTGCAACACTGTCATCTTGGCAGTCTCTAATAAAGCTGCATCAGTTTCTGCTCCCTGAGCTGTAAGAAATATTCATCCCACAGTCCCATTGGCTGTGTGCATGACTCCTCAGGCCACCTCTCAGTCCAGTCTACACTGCTGTCACCATCTTCTTGGCCACAGGCCTGGAGCCTGGGCTCCACTGCTCCTTTTACTATCAGCCCTGTTGGATCCATGTTCATCAACAAGGCAATCAGAAAAATTTAACCCACTTACCTTCCAAGTGATACCATCTCATAGGCATGAGCTAACTTCTCTATGCTCATGGGGAACCCATCCACCATATCCCAACTCTCCATAGAAGTCCTTTCCAGTAGGAGTTTTGCAACTGAGTGCTACATGGTGCTTGGTGGCCACAGGTTCCTCCTCGTCTGCCAGGCTTGAAGCATCTCTTACCTGTGTAAAATTCTGCTGACTATGCCAGGTGTCCAGGTGAGGCCCAGGCCTTGGGAAACAGATTCAGAATTCTGGAAGGTGAAGGAAGATGTGAGATGCAATTGGAATAGTAGATATGATTTATTCTGAGGCAGCAGTATCCTCCAGTCAGCCCCCAGCTCCAACTTCAGCCCCATTTAGCCCCCCAAGTCCTTTCGTAGCCCCCCTTTTTAATATGCAGGGCAGACAAAGAGGGCACATCACCAACAGTTTACATAAGTGGGCATATGCTCACAAGAAAATATTTATGACCTTGAGTACATATACTAAATCAGGGTGTTCATGGCTTTCACTGCATGCTAAAAACAGCCTGCCAGAAACCTTGGTGAGAGAGCCTAACTATCCCCATCTTGGGCTGACCTCCCCTACATGAGGTTGTTGCATGACTAACCTTACAATGCGGTTCAGAAGCTTTTGGAGCATTTTGGAATCTATGGGAAGAATTTTGAAAAATTTAGAGATGCCAGTTGGAAAAGTTTTAGATCATTGTCAATAGAGCTTAATGAGTGATTTTGGTGTGAATGCTAATAGGACTGTGAAGTAAAGACTGGGCTCATGAGGTTTCAGAGGAGAAGGAGGACTTGATTGAAAATGGGACTAGTAGCCAGGCATAGTTATGTACACCTGTAATTCCAGTGGCTGGGGAGGTGGAGGCAGGAGGATTATAAATTCAAAACCAGCCTTAGCAACTTAGCAAGACCCTGTCTCAAAATAAAAAATAAAAAGCACTGTCGATGTGGCTCGGTGGTAAATCACCCCTGGGCTCAATCCCCATTACTGAAAAAAATAAAGAATAAAGAAAATTGGACAAGGGGTCATTCATGTTACATTCTGACGAAGAAGTTGTCTGAATTTTCCCCAATGTCCTGAGACTTTCTATGAGGACAAAATTAAAAGCGATGGACTTCTTAATCTGGCAGAAGAAATTTCTAGGCAGCATAGTATTCAGGTGGTGACACGGGTATTGCTGGTAGCTTTTAGTCAAGTTTATTGAGATCATTAGGAGCAGAAAGCATAGCAGAAAGATTTGAAAAGCTCGCAGTCTGGCTAGAAAATTGTGAGTAAATCTGGGGCTGAGGGAGTCATTGTTAAAGACATGACAGCTACTAAAGAGACACTTCTGTCTCTTTACCCAGAAGTAACAAAAAAGATGACTTGAGGGTGGCTCAGGAATTGATAAGACCACAACCATCTCAGTCTCAAGGGTATAAAAGTAAAAACTCCTTTGAGAAGAGACAAGTGGGGCACCCTGCTTACACAAGGGAGTGTAAGTTGTTTTGCCATGCTAAATTGTCCAGGCACTTACAGGATGCTGTGGCCATGATCCCTGGAGGCTTGGTTATAGATCTTGGCAGCAACCATGTGGTACTGGTTCTGCAAGATGCTGGAGTTAGGGGTCATGAGGCTCCCACTGTGATTTTAAAGGCAGGCCTGGGAGATGAGGCAAAGCGCAGCAGGTTCAGAATCCCTGTGGCAGCTGCTGAGAGGGTGATGTGTGGAGATGTGAGATGGAAGCCAAAGCTGCAGTGGAGACCCCTGAGATTAAGAGATGCCAGGATGCCAGGATGCCAGTAGCATGGAACATCTACAAAGAAAGCTGCAGGAACTGAAAGAAGACAAGCCAAGAGAGAGGCCACGTGGGCTGCAACCAACAAGGTCATGGGGTGGAGCTACACGATTCCTTGGGAGGAAACATCCCGATGCTTTGTGCCCCGGATGCTGGATGAGGAGCTGTAGGACTTGTTTGCCCAGCTTGCTTTTCATCTTACTTTGGTCCCATCAATTCTTTCTATGCTCCTATTTCTTCCTTTTAGAATGAAAATCTTTACTCTGTGCCTTTATATACTAGATATAAGTAACTTGCTTTTGACAGGGGCTTGTGAGAGTTTGACTTGCATCTCAGAGGAGACTTTGGGCTTGGACTTTTGATAATGCTGGAACTGTTAAGACCAAGGAGATTCTTGAAAATGAACTGCATGCATTTTTTACTGTAAGACGGGCATGAGCTTTGGGGGCCAGTGGTGGAATGTGATGGTGTAGATATGAGGTGTGCCCCAAAAGTTCATGTGTAAGACAATGCAAGAAGCTTTAGAGGTGAAATGATTGGTTTGGGTTTAAACTAATCAGTGCATTGATCCTCTGATAGGGATCAATTAGAGTGTGGCTGGAGGAGGAGTGTCCCTGGGAGTGTATGTTTGGGGTGTAGATTTTGTCCTTGTTGAGTAGAGTTCTCTCTGTGTGTCCTGGTGGCCATATCCTGAGCCGCTTTCCTCCACCACACTATTCCATCATGATGTCCTATACCTTGGGCCCTGAGGAATGGAGTCAACCATCTGTGAACTGAGACCTCCGAAAATATGAGCACCAAATAAACCTTTCTTCCTCTTAAAAAAAAAAAAAAAGAGTAAGTTTAACAGTAGAAGTGTAAGACCCAAACACTGTAAACTACCAAAGTATTATTCAAAGCATTTAAAGAAGACTTAAATAATGTCTCCCAAAGGTCCATGTGTTAAAGACTTGGTCCCCAGGAGAGCAGTACTGGTGAAACTTTTAAGATGTTGGCCCTAGTGGAGGTCTTTAGACCAAAGCCCTTGAAAGGGAGGGTGATACCCCAGTTCTCTCCTTGTTGTCTGTTTTGCTTTCTGGCCATGGTGAGAGCAGTTTTTTTCCTAATACATATTTTTGCTATGATATTGTTACCAGAGTCCTAAGCCGGAGACCTGACTCTGGGGCTCCAACAATCAGGTCTGATCACTTACCCTGCCTAAAAAACAAACAGGAAAGATTATGACAAAAAGCGTAAAAGGAACTTTAATCAGTGTTAACTACACCAGACAGACAAGGGGACTATGTCCTTAGTCCTGTCTTCAAGGGACTGACGATGACTTTGAGGTTTTATAGGACGGAGAATGAGGACAAGAACTGGGAGTTTGCAAAGCTGGAGACTTTTCACAGCTGCCAAAGTAGGTGATCTTGACTAGGCGTGGTTGGTCCACCACTTTCTCAGTATTGGTCAGGAGGGGGCTTATTACCATAAGAAAATCCTGTTGCTTGGGGGAAAGCTTCTACCCATCACAAGATATTTACCTTGTTTCTGGAATCCAAGGTGATTCAGAGAAAAGAAGACTAATGAAAAACAGAGGCAGACACGTAAAGTCTTCAATCCTGCTTTTATACACCTTTCAGACATTTGCAGGCAAAAGTGAAGAATCTAAATCCTGGTTATAATATGCTGCCTTACTACAGGCCCAAAGCAACAGATCATGAACTGGAACCTTCCAATTAGTCAAAGAAGCCAATTATCTTTAATATTTAAAGCAGACTAACACACATATGCATGAACTGAAAAATTTAAAGTTGTTAGTATGGCAATATTTCCCAAATTGATCAATAGATTCAACTCGAACCTATCAAAATCATAGCTGGTGTTTTGTTGTTGCTGATGTTTTGCCAAAAAAATTTAATAAGGTGATGCTTAGATTTGTATGGTATATAAAGAATCAAGTATAACAAAGGCAGTAGCTGAGCAAGGTGGCCCACACTTGTAATCCCAGTGACTCAGGAGGCTGAGACAGGATGATCTCATATTTGAGGACAATGTCAGAAACTCAGCAAGACCCCATCTCAAAATAAAAAATTAAAAAAGGACTTGGGGGTGTAGTTCAGAGGTAAAGTTCCCTGAGTTGAGTACCCAATACCAAAACAAAAAAGGAAAAAAGGAATAGAAAAACAATTTTTAAAAAGGATAATCTTGGGGGCTGGAGCAGTGGCTCGGAGGTTGCGAGGTTGCGGTGCTTACCTGGCATGCGCAGGTACGCGGGTTTAAACCCCAGCACCCAAATACACAACTGAGTGTCAGAGCAACGAAAGCCATGTGAAAAACTCAATTAAAAAAATTGATTCTCTCTCTCCTCTCTCTCACTGTCCTTCTTTCTTTAAAAACAAAAAAGGATAATCTTGGAGAACTCACAATTACAGCAAACTATAGTAATCAAGACAGTGTGGCACGGGGCTAGATATGTAGATCAACCGAATAGAATTTAGTTCAGAAGAAACTCTTACTGATTGACATCAATGGGGTGTCCAGTTGGGGTCCAGATTCTTGGCATCTAAGCACATAATTGAGAAAGATATGCAGAAGTAACCTGCAGAGCATAGATTTATTGAAAGTGAAAGTACACTCCCATAAAATAGAGCAGAGTGGGCCCAGCAAGAGAAAATGGCTCAAGGACCTGATGTCTGAGCCAGTCTTGTCTTCAATGCTGAACAGGGCCTTGGTCCCCTCCCTGCAGATCTTATCAAAGAACTTGCCCCTGCTTGTAATCATTGGTTATTTTATTTTCATCTAATTAGAATATAGAATTGTGGTGGGAGTTGCCATGGTTATAAGACTTATCTAAAACAGGGAGCAGATGACTCACCTCCCTGTCTTGTACTCCAGCTGGCATTTTTCTTGTTCCCTGCCTCTACCATCTTGATGTCCCCAAACTTCTATCTCATTACACTGATGACTAATTTTTGAGAAAGTTGCCCAAATAATTCAATAGGGGAAAAATATTTATTTTTTAAAACAATTCCAATTATTTAAGAAGCACCCAAGAGATGAGTTCTCAAGGATAAACACTGAATTACTCATAATTTTCAATGGTTTTTTGATAAGGAACAGAGAGACAAGAGCAGTGGGAACATGAAGTTAAGGGAATAAATCTATAAAATGGGTCCACTGTGCTGACTGCCACATGTTTTCTCTGTTAAAAAGCAATTTATCTGTAGCCCTGCCTGACTTAAGCCCACAGGATATGCTACATTCCTCAGCAAACTACCTTATCTGCAGGAGAAATTCAGACACTGATATGCTGATAAGAAGACTATGAGTAGTGGGGTGCAGTGGTGTATGCCAGGGATACGAGAGGCTTAGGCAGGAGGATTGCAAGATAAACCAGCCTCAGCAACTTAGCCAGGCCTTAAGCAACTTAGTGAGACCCTGTCTCAAAATAAGGAATAAACAAAGGGCTGGGAGTACCTGTACCAAAAACAAAACAAAACAAAACAAAACAGCATGAGTTTCTTTGAACGGGGGTGTGGGGGAGCAGTTTGTGAGCCTTACACAAACCAGATCCCAGGATTCAAGTAGACAAGAAAAGTTTCTCTTAACTATGAAATCTGCAAGAATAGTTTTCAATTAGAACCCCCGAGCATGCGTCAAAGTAACCTAGAGTTGTCATTGCAGGGGGACTTGAAAATCTGATGTCATCGTGCTGTCAGTTATAAGTCAAGAAGTAGACCTGGGCAGGACACTCGAGAAACTTCCTTGAGACCCTCTCCTCAAAGTGGAGGGCAGGAGAGATATGCTATCCCTCTCTTCTCTGAGAGAATGTACTCTCTCTCTCCTTTTAGAGTGTTCTTTTTCCTACTTATTTTTTTTTAAGAGGGAGAGAGTGAGAGAGAATCAATTTCATTTATTTTTCCATCTGGCCTTTGCTTTTCTGACAGTTAGTTGTGTATCTAGTGCTGGGGTTCAAACCTAGGTCCTTGCACATGCCAGGCAAGTGCCATAATCGCTGAGCCACTGCTCCAGGCCCCTTTCCTATCTTTTTAATGAACTCATGTCTATTACTCTGAATGGTATGTCTGAAATCTTTCTGGCATGATTGCAAGAATCAGGGTGAATGCAGGGGAGGTTTTGCACTGCCTCAGTTTTGCAGAAGGCCCTGTATTCTGTACAGTTTTCTTATAGTTTTCAAAGTTGATGTCTTCGAAGTTCCCCATATGGGCCACCTTGACTCAGGATCACCCAGGTTCTGGGCATACTAGAGGGAAAAGAATTTCAGCACATGCCAGTTAAAGACATAGATAGAAGTTATTTAGGGAGGTAGACACATATTTGTTGGATTAAACACACTAATCAGTGTCTCAGAAAACTTGCAGTAAGATAAGAAGTCTAAAGACTAATAACAAAAGAAATGGAGAGGGGAAACTGGCCACTTCCCTTATCTCCAATATTTCCCACAAAAATCAAAACAGTGTGACCTTGGTCATAAAGTAAAAGCATATACTTGTAAAACATCTGAAGAATCCACCTGTGCAGTGGGCATGCAACCCATCCTATGTATAATCCCCTGGCTTGTAGAAGTGGGGCCATCCCCTTTACATCCCAGCCTGCCACTGCCAAGGACAGAGTAAGTAATAAAATGCTCAAACCCTTTCTGGTGAGTCCTCCAAGTTCTTTGTTTGGGGTTGATAAATAGTTTGCTTGGGGGCTTTGCTGCACTGGGATTGAACAATACTCAAAGGAGAATGAGTTAAGCAAGGAATATGTATTCAAGGGAGAATGTGGGCTATCTCCAGACAGCGAGACAGCCAAAAAATAGCTTCTTAAATTAATGGTGCTATGGCTACTGGACATTCTCATGCAGAAAGATAAATGTGGACCTCAACCTCACATCATACACAAATATTAACTCAAGATGAATCATAGAATAAAATGTAAGAACTACAAAATTCTTAGGATAAAAAAGTATAAACCCTCATGAACTTGGATTGGGTAATGATTTCTTAGATACAACATCAAAAGCACTAACAGTAAGGCAAAACATTAATAAGTTGGACTTCATCAAAATTTTAGAATTTTGTACTTTAAAGGACACCTTCAAGAAAGTGTAAACATAAGGCATAGATTAAAAAATATGCATTTGCAAAGCATATATTTTATTATCATATGTCTGATAAGGGACTTCTTTCTAGAATATTTAAAGGATTCTTACAACCTGATAGTAAAGGAATTATACCAATGATCAACTATCACATGAAAAGGTGCTTAACATGATTAATTGTTAGGGAAATGCAAACTAAAACCAGATGAAAGGGATAAGGTCTTAGTTCATGATCCTGTGCTTATTTACTAAGTAAAAAGCCTTGGGTTTAATCTCCAGGACTGCAAAACAAATAAAAACTACATGAGATAGCACTTCACACTCACTAGGACAGCTAGAATTTAAAAGTAGATAAGTATTTCACAGGATGTGAAGAAAGTAGACCCATCATCTCTTGCTGGTGAGAATGAAAAATGATATAGTTTGGAAAACAATTTCGCAAGTTCTGCAAAAGATTAAGCATAGAGTTCCATATTGCCCTTGGTTCTACTCCTGGGTATATTCCTAAAATGACTGAAAAACAGGTCCACATGAACACTTATAGTGAATGTTCATAGCAGCAGTATTCATAATAGCCCTAAACTAGAAACTCCAATGTCCATAACTGATGAATGAACAAAGGATAATAGAGATCCCTATGATGGAGCACTATTCAATTATAAAAAGGAATGAAGTAGCCAGGCTCAGTGATGCACACCTGTAATTCCAACAGCTCAGGAGGTTGAGGTAGGAGAATGGCAAGTTCAAGATTAGCCTCAGCAATGTAGTGAGGCCCTAAGCATCTAAGTAAGATCCTGTCTCAAAATAAAAAATAAAAAAAAAGGGTTGAGGACAAGAGTGCCCCTGAATTCAGTCCTTAGTATTAAAAAAAAAGGGGGGCTGGAGCAGTGGCTCAGCAGTTGCTATGCTTGCTCAAAGACCTTGGTTTGAACCCTAGCACCACATACTCAACAAAGTGTTGGAGCAACAAAAGCCACATGAAAAACTAAAAATAACATTGACTCTCTCTCTTTCTCAGTGTCCCTCTTGCTCTTAAAAAAAAAAAAAGGAATGAAGTACCAACACATGCTACAACATGCTAAGTACTAGGAGGGTTAGGTGGGATGGGGGCTTGAAGAGCAATAGCTAAAATATACACAGGATTTCTTTGGGAGGTGATGAAAATCTAAAACTGGGCTAATAGTCACACAATACAATAAATACATTAAAAACCATGTAAGGGGGCTGGAGTGGTGGCTCGGCGGTTATGGCACTTGCCTGGCATGTGCAAGTACGTGAGTTCGAAGTTCGAACCCCAGCACCATGTATACAACGACGTTGCAGAGCAACGAGAGCCACATGAAAAACTGGATGAAAATTGTTTCTCTCTCTCACTCGCTCACTGTCCCTCTCTCTTAAAACAAACAAGCAAACAAACATGTAAGTGTGTATTTAAAATAGGTGAATTTTGTCAGACATTACATACCTGTAATCCCAGTGACTTGGGAGGCTGAGGCAGGAGGATCGCAAATTCAAGGCCATCCTGGGCAACTTAGACTCCCATCTCTAAATAAAAATAAATAAATAAAAATGATGACTCTCAATTCAGTTGTCCAAAGGACAGGGAGGAGTTGATAGAGTGAACCATGCAGGTATTGGAAGGAAGAACATTCTGAGCAGAGGGAACAGTCAGAGCAAAACCCCTAACGCAAGAGAAGAGCTGATGTGAGGAACAGCCAAGAGACCAGTGTGGCTGGAACAAAGCGAAGAAAGTGAAGGCTCATAGGAGAGGAGGCCAGAGAGGGGAAGAGGGGCTTGGTCACAAAGGGTGTTAAGGGCCTTTTTGAAGACCTATGGAAGTCTTTGCAGGTGGTGAGCTAAAGATTGAAATTACATTTGATTTATGTTCAAAGAAGATAAGTCTAGCTACTGAGTGGTGGGGCCAAGGTAGAGTCATAGAGACTAGTTAGGAGGCCGTAATTCACAGAGAGATAATGGTGGGTTAGAGATCAGTAAGTAGTTGTACTCTGGAGATATTCACTCCTTCAATGCTCACAACGACGACCCCATGAGGTAGCTAAGAATATCATTTTACAATTATAAATTGAAGCACATACAATTTTGAAGTTTCCAAAATCTCATGAGGAATAGGTGTTAAAGCTGGGAGTTCAGGCCAGGCAGTCTGGGTCCAGAATCTGTGCTTTCACCCATCACACTACACTGCTGCTCTACAAGCTCACACGTTAGATATCTCACCTGCACCTGTCACTTCTAACGTGTAAACATGTGAGGACTTTCAAAAGTTCCCCACAGCTGCATGCATTGAAATTTTCTTTCTGGTAATGAATAATGTTCATAATATTTCTGAGGCTTGGTTTAACAACTTCCTACTCGTATTGAAACAATTTGTTTCTCTGAGAAGTGAGCCAACAGCCATGCTGAGCTGGATAGAAAAAAAGTTTGAGACCTAAAGTGAGAATAAAAGACATGAGGATGACGGGGCTGGAGCGGTGGCTCAGTGGTTTTGGTGCTTGCCTGGCAATCACGAGGACCCGGGTTCAAACCCCAGCACCACGTACACAACTAAGTGTTGGAGCAATGAAGGCCATGTGAAAAACTAAATAAAGTTGTTTCTCTCTTTCTCTCTCTCTCACTGTCCCTCTTTCTTTAAAAAAAAAAAAAAAGACATGAGGATGGATTGTATGGCATTGCTTTAACAGGGAGGACAAAATTAAATTTCATGAGAAGAGAGATTCCGACAAGTACCACAGAGGGGAATTATCTGGTGAGGCTGAGTGAATTGAAATTTTGGGTTCTACTAAAAGCCTA
>PVKS010043040.1:0-15101 GCA_004027875.1 Aplodontia rufa | reverse complement strand
GTTCCTTAAGAGCAGAGAGAATTAGAAAATGTAAGGAACAAAAAATGAAAACTTACTATGATCACTTAGTGGTAATCACTCATGTGGGCTCTTTGTTCCCTAGTTTCCTCAATTTAAAAAAGTTTAAATTGTTGGGAATGTGTCTCATATTTAGTTTTGATACCTTAACTTTGTAGCTTAAAGATTTCTCTGATACTTTTTCTTCAACTTTTAAATATTGAATTAAATATTCAACTTATAAGTATTAAGTAGTTGTTAGACTTTATGTAACCATTCTTCTCTTGTTGGACATTGTTTTGTGTAACGGTGTTTTTCCTTGGGAGTACAGATTGGAAGGGCATGTTTAATTTGAATATAATCCTTTTCACAAGAATTTATTTTAATTACTCAAGTTTATTTGTTCTACTAAAGTAAAAACCATTTAAGTGCAAGAACAATGCCTTCATTACCTGTGTTAATCATTTTATCAGATAAGATATAAATTATTTTAGTTATATTTTTATTACAAATTTATAGCACAGTCTTGATACATAGACACTTGGTGAATTTAATTGAAAGTGTTTTTTTTGTTTTTTTTTTGCCTGTAGATGAGAATATGTAAGAGATTGTATTAAAAGAAAAATTCAGTTTTTTGAACCTATTTTCTATCTTTTAGGATTAGTCTCCTCTGTAATGTACATTTTTCCTTTTTTTCTCACCTTTTTTCAGAAGACTATTTTTGGATATGCCATTTAAAGACATGAGTAATTTTTTAAGGACATCCATATTAAGCATCTTATTTGTCTGGCTTTATCACATGCTGCAATATGGTTTAGCTGTTTGAAGAATATCTTTAGTGGCAAGTGCAAAACAGTGAATCATGAGTTCTGGGACACTGGCCAAATTTAATTATGATATGATTTTGTGGTTTTTGTAAATTAATTTCAGCAATGTTCTATTACAGGGAATCATGAAAAGCAAAATCAATGATATGTATAGTTTGCATTTTTCTTAAACGTATTTGATAGCATATAAAATATAGCAAATATGAGAACTTATTTTACTCATGTAAATATAACACACTGTATGTTGGAATTTGTAATGTGTTGGTCCCAACAAATACACTGGTAAATGAAGTGTGAAGCCATTCATATGTACTTTAAATGCATTTAACAGTATTGTATCAATCAATGATAGTAACTGGAAAGACCAGTACATGCAAAGTCTGAATCAATTCCACTCTAGAACTTGTAGACAAAACACATATATCATTTGAAATTAGCATAAAAGGAGCATCAAATCAGAAAACATTTGTATAATGTTTTTAGTTGCTCACTTGGACTTTGAGGAGAATATTATTGTTATTGTGAGATGCAAATTAGACCTGAGTAGTTTTACCTGGCCTGTGTGTGTGTACGCACGTGTGAGAGAGAGAGAGGGATGGGGCAGGGTGGGAGAATGCTTTAGTCTTTCGACAGTATACCCTTTTCATGTTTATCTATTAATACATTTAACTCATTCTTAACAGTTTTCCATATTTCATTGCTTGGATAAATCGTTTATCCATTAGCCTTACTAAAGGAGTTTTGAATTATTGTAATTATTCACATCTGGGTATCAAAGGATGCTTTTAAAAATATGTTTTTGTGTGGATTCTAGACAAAATGCTAGAATCTATTTTCTCTTTTCCCATGTTTCTTTGATTAGAATTACGTATTTTTATTACGAGATGGTAATAGAATTTAAAAAGTCATTTCAGTATTGGAGAAAATGAGGTTTTCTCACTTTGTAACATGCACTGAACTCCAAGTAGTCACAGGGTATAAAGATAAAATAAAAACTATACAGTGAAACTCTTAATTTCTAACCTAAACATAATTAATATGAAGATAGTCATAAAGAAAAAGTAATAGTTTTTATTTTTTGAAAATGAACAAAACTAAAAGAGAAAGTTTAAAGAGAAGAAACTAAGGAAAACCATATGTCCCAATAATCTTTAATTTTTTTAAGCTAAAAAAGAGCTTTTGTTTACTAATGTTTCTAATATAAAGAGCTTATACAGATTCACCATAAATCTTTGAATATCAATAAAATAATTGTTGAAGAATTTAGGTAATTTACCAGACATGCAAATGACAAATAGAAATAATGTTTACAATTTAAAAATCCCAACAAAATGAATTATCATTGAGATCTTTTTCTCCTATAAAACCAAAAAAATGTTTCGGATATGTTAGCATGTGTGGTAGAAGAGAATGAATCCAGCTCATCTGTTCACTGTGGGTCAGGGTGTTTCTTGTTACTTAAAAACAAAATTAATGGACATTTTTTTCTGTTTTCCCTGTTGTTGACATTCTACATTATTGTGGTTCTCCTGTTGAAATTGATGAAGGAGGGCTGGAGCGGTGGCTCAGCGGTTTCGGCACTTGCCTGGCAAGCACGAGGACCCGGGTTCAAACCCCAGCACCACGTACACAACTGAGTGTTGGAGCAACGAAGGCCATGTGAAAAGCTAAATAAGGTTGTTTCTCTCTTTCTCTGCCTCTCTCACTGTCCCTCTCTCTTTAAAAAAAGTAAAATTGATGAAGCAATGATGCATTATTGTTACCTGAAGACCTGAAGTCCACAGTGTGCTTCAAGGTTTACTTTTTTTTTTTTTTTAAAGAGAGAGGGACAGTGAGAGAGAAACAATTTTTATTTAGTTTTTCTTGTGACTGTCGTTGCTCCAGGACTTCATTGTGTATGTGGTGCTGTGTATGTGGTGAACTTCGTGTACTCAGCATGCCGGGCCAGCGCCATAAGTGCCAAAGCCACTGCTCCAGCCCAAGGTTTGCTCTTTATGTGATACATTTTTCTGAGTTTTGTCAAATGCATAAGGTATCAAGCATCTATCATTACAGCACCACCTGGAGAAGAGCTTCTTGGTTCTAAAAATCACCTGTGGTCTACCTCTTTCCTCTCTTTTCTTACACCCCCAACTCCTGGCCACAGATATTTTTATGTCTTTGTAGTTTTATCTTTTCCAGAATGTCTTATAAATGGATTTATACAGGGTGTAGCCTTTTCAGACTGGCTTCTTTTACACAGAAATGTATTTAAAATTTCTCTTTTGGAATTTTTGTGGCTTGATCTCTCATTTCTTTTATTTCTGAATAATATTCTGTGTGCTACAGTTGATCCATTCACCTGTTGAAGGACATCTTGAATGCTTCCAGTTTTGGGCCATCATAAAGCTGCTATAAAATTTGTGTGTAGGTTTTTGTGTGGCATAAGTTTTCAGCTCATTTGGGAAAATATCTAGGAGTATGAATGTTGGATCATATGATAAGAGTATCTTTAACTTTGTAAGAAACTGCAAAAGAGTCTATCACTTGAATTTCTACCAGCAGTGGATGAGAGTTCCTGTTGCCACATATCCTTGTCTGCAATTGGTATTGTTATTTTTTTTGGATTTTAGCCATTCTGATATATGTATAGTAGCATTTCACTTTTTTAAAATTGTAGTTCCCTAATGACATGCACATACTTTGCAAAAAATAATTTTTACTGAGATAATTTTCATACAATATCACATTTTTAAATGTACAGATTGATGGGGTTGTGACAAATAAATATACCTATGTAACCATCACCAAGATACAGAATACTTTTTTCCTGATTTTGCAAAATAAAAAAGGTAAAATTGAAAAAACTTAAAAAAATATTGTTATCACCCTAGAAAGTTCCCTCATGGCCCTTTGCAGTCAGTACTGTCCCCCAGTACCCCTGGCAACCATTGATCTTTTCTGTCATTGTAGATTCATTCTGTCTCTTCTAGAGTTGCATAGAAATTAAAAGCTAGGGTAGAAAAGCATGCTGTATTATGTCTGGTTTTTTTCACTTAGCGAGTTACCATTCTGTAGATTCTGGCAGAAAGTGTCCTTCCAGGTTGGAGATAAGGGACTGTAGGCTTCTTAGAAGCAGCTGCCAGACCTGCATGCTTCTGTTGCTTCCCTGTGTTCCCAGGATCCATAACGAGCCCGCGGGATGCTCTGCAAGGACCTTCTGCAGCACTCAGTACATTGTGTTCGGGTATTGCGCTCCAGAAATAGGCCGTTTGTAATACTGTGTAAATTAAGTAGAAACAAATCTGTTATTTTTCATCTTTCTTGAGCTTTATTTTACTATAGTAAGGAAACAAAGCACTATGAGTTTAGTCCTTTGAAAATCGGCACAGCTTAGCTTATGTTCAATTTTGATACAAGTTCTTTGGATTTTTTGTTTATTTGGGTTTTTTTTTTTTTTTTTTTTTTTAAAGAGCGAGGGACAGTGAGAGAGACAGAGAAAGGGAGAAACAACTTTATTTAGGTTTTCACATGGCCTTAGTTGCTCTAACACTTAGTTGTGTACGTGGTGCTGTGCTGGGGTTTGAACCCGGGTCCTTGTGCTTGCCAGGCAAGCGCCGAAACCGCTGAGCCACCGCTCCAGCCCCTGGGGGTGTTTTTTTAATTGTTATTAGAGACAGGGTCTCCCTGTGTTGCCCAGGCTGTCCTCCAATGTACAGTCCTCCTGCTTTAGCCTCCCACATAGCTAGGATTACAGGTGTGTGCCACATGCCTGGCTGTTTTGGTAAAAGTTCCCTGTAGTCATGAAAAAAATGACACTTTAACTATTTTTTGAAGGCAGCCTTGTATGTCAGCTAGATCAAGTTTGTTGATAACTGTTGACATCTTTTCTATTTATTGTGTCAGTTACTGAGAAGTTTGCTAAATTCATCCACTAGTTTGGATTTTTTGTTTTTCCTTCTGAGAATTTTGCTTTGTGTGTCCAGGAAGTGTTATTATACACAAATATAGCATCATGTAATGGCATGTCCTTTTGTCTGTTTCCTCAGGTGTACTTTATTTGGTGTTTCTTCTGATTTTAGTTTACTTTGTCTATTTATAATTAATATAATTATTGACATGTTTGGGCTTAAGTTAACTATTTTAATAGTTACTTTTAAAAATTTGTCCCACTTGTCACATGCTTCTGTTCTCTCTCCGTTTCGTTCTAGGTTATTTGTTTATTACTATTTTATCTCATCCCTTGTTAACATGCTTATTATAGGTGATTTCCTTAGAGATTTTTTTTAACCAGAAAACCTTGATTACAGTCACATACAGTGGCTCTCAAATTCTTTATTTTTTATTTTGTTCTTTTTTAATAAAAGAGAGAGAGAATCAGTTTTATTTCTTTTTCCATCTGGTCTTTGTTTCTCCAGCAGTCAGGTGTGTATGTGGGCTGGGGTTTAAACCTGGGTCCTAGGGCATGACAGGCAAGTGCTCCAACCACTAAGCACCGCTCCAGCCCCAGTTCTCAAATTCTTAACTCTTAAAAATGCCTACTCTTTATATCACTCACCCTCCCCCCATGAAAGTCCAAGGGTGATGTTTGGTCTCACCACCCTGCTCTTACAGTCTTGCTGTCACCCAAGACTACTGTCTTGAAGTTCTGGGCTCAAGTAATCCTATTTCAAGCTCCCAAGTAAGTGGTACTATAGGTGTATATATTGTACCTGGCTTAGGATAATGTTTTCTGTCATAATACTGACAGTTATGCAAGAAAGGTCAACATCATTACCTAGTGGCTTTGGAGAAAAAAAATTTATGAAAGTACAGTACTACTGATTTGACCATTTAGTGTTTAGAAACCATAACATTTTCAGATTTTTGGATTATGTTTTTTCTTAAATACAAAATATTATTTTTTTTTTATTTTTCTCAAAGAGAGAGGGACAGTGAGAGAGAGAAAGAGAGGAACAACTTTATTGAGTTTTTCACATGGCCTTTGTTACTCCAACACTCAGTTGTGTACGTGGTGCTGGGGTTTGAACCCGGGTCCTCGTGCGGCAAGCGCCGAAACCCCTGAGCCACCGCTCCAGCCCTATTGTTTTATTTTGTAATGCTGTAAACTAATTGAAAACATTGTGGTTAGTTTAATTATATCTTGATAGTTTTATAAGGAAATGTGGTAATAAAATACCAGAGATCTCAGTTGTTTACTTCTTGGTTCGTAGCACTGTGTTGGAATGAGTTCAGTACTATTGTTTTCTCCCCAACAGTGTTTTCAGTCAGGTCTATACAGTTAATTGTTGTCTGTCATTATTTGAGTCGTTTATACTGTACTTTCCACTTGATATTAGGATGTATTTTTTAAAATTTATTTTTATTAGTGCATTATAGTTTTACATAATGATGGGATTAGTTGTCACATATTCCTAAATGCACACAATTCAGCAATACAATTTGTTCAATATCCCGCCCCCCCACATTCCTCCCTCCCATCCCCTGATCCCTTGCCTTTCTTCTGGGTCCTATATTGTTCCTAAAAAACCCAAATACAGTGACATAATTCTTATACCTGTGAAGAACATTATATATAGCTATAGTATATACAGTGACATTTAATAACTGCTTAGAATGTACCTTGCTTTATCTTAGTTCCAACATTTCCCCTTCTCCTCCCTTCCTATCATCCATTGTTATTCTTCAAAATATTTGACAATGGGATTAAACATTTACATTTTTGTTCAGGTGTGCAGCATAGCTTGCTCAAATATCTTATGAAGTATATTGCAACTGTATCACATAAATATTAACATTTTGCATTTTTGTTCTATGGATCTAAAACATGCGTTTGTCTACTTTACTCCTGAGCCTGGGTTTTTAGGTCCAGCCTCCACAAATGAAGGATACCATTCAGCCCTTGACTCTCCTGTGTTTGACTAATTTCACTCAGCGTGCTTTCTTCCAATGCCATCGATTTACCTTCAGTAGATGCAATGTCATTGTTTCTAAAACCTGAGTAGAACTCCATTGTATGTATATACCAGAGCTTCTGGATCCATTCATCCAGTGAGGGGCATCTGGGTTAGTTCCATAATTTAGCTATTATAAATTGAGCTGCTATGAACATGCATATTGCTGTGTCGCTGTAATGTGCTGATTCTAACTCCTCTGGGAAAATACCCAGAAGAGGTATAGCTGGGTCTTATGGTGGGTCCAACCCTAATTTTTTGAGGAGTCTCCACACTGCTTTCCAGAGCAGCTGGACCAGTCTGCAGTTCACCAACAGTGTGCTAGTGTTCCTATCTCCCCACAACCCCTCCAGCATTTGTTATTGTTTGTATTCTTCTTTACCAGTCTGACTGGAGTGAGGTGAAATCTTAAGGTAGTTTTGATTTGCATTTTTCTGGTTGCTAGTGATTTAGAGCACTTTCATGTATTCATTGGCTTGCTCAATGTCTTCTGTTGAGAAGTTTCTGTTTAGCTCTCTGACTCATTTATTGGTTGGATTATTCGTGTTTTTGTTATTGAGGTTTTTGAGTTCTATATAAATTTTGGATATGAGTCCCCTGTCAGAGGGATCACAGGCCATGATTCTCTCCCATTCTGTAGGTTGTCTCTTGACTAATTTGACTATTTCCTTGGCTCTACAGAAACTTTTTAGTTGAATGGCATCCCGCTCACTGATTTTAGGCTGTAATTCTTCACTCCCCGATCCTTGTTTAAGAAGTCAGAAGTATGTCCTTCAGCTTTGCTTGTGGATGGAAATAGTTTCCTCACTAAGCTCCTTGGAGCGAGGATGCCATAAAATGATAATATTCAGTCACTACTCCCTAGTTTAGGGTCTGAATTAGGTCCTGGTGAAATAGCATTGAATAAAACATTTCCTTGCTGTCAATATGCATTTTAATGGAGAGCTAGAAATAATAATCAGGCTAATTGTATGTGAGATTGTGATAAATGGTAAGGAGAAAGTAAAAGAAGAAAAACATATGAAACAATATTAAAAGTTTAGATGGTGCAATCTTACTGAAAAGATGGCTTTTTAGTAAAGATCTGGTTTACGTAGGAGAGCTGGCCATGCAGATGCAGGGTGTGGGTATACTGGACTGAGGAAAATAGAAGTCTAAAGTGTTTGAGTCCATAACATGCCTTGTATGATTTTTTTTTTAAGCAAATTTGATTTTTGAAACAGTTTTGGATGGTTGAACCCAAGGCTTTGTGCTTGCTAGGCAAGTTCTCTACCACTAAGCTGTATATTTGACCTTTATGAAAATTTTCATTTGTTGATAGTATCCCTTAATATGCCCAGGCCAGCCTTGAACTTGCTGTCCTCCTGTGTCAGCCTCCTGAGTAGCTGGCATTATAGGCATGTGCCATCACACCTGGCTTGAAACAATTAGAAACAAACAAATTTTGTACATATACTTTGGGTAGATACCGCATTTGAGTTTGTCAGCTGTCTAAATTAATTAATTTCTTTCTTGCTCTTTTATTTTGTACTTGGGGCATTTTTCCACTGAGCTACATCCACAGCCCTTTTTATTTTCTTTATTTTAAGACGGTCTTGGTAAGTAGCTTAGGGCCTTACTAAGTTGCAGAGGCAGGTCTTGAATTCACCATCTGCCTCAACCTACCAAGTCACTGAGATAACAGACGTGAGTCACCATACCCAGCTGCAAATAATTTCTTCATAGAAAAGAATGGAATCCAGTGTTGTGCATTTCATTCAGCTTTCTTAGCTCTGATCTCCTTTCATATGGAACAGTTCTGGAAGATACTTTTTTGACCTTCATGCTCTTGACAGTTTACCCTGAGTTTGGGTTAGTCCATTTTCACAATGATTAGATGTAGGATATGTATTTTATTTTTGCCGCACTGTCACAGAAATGATGGGTTATTAAGAAATCCTGTTGGGTGGCATGTGATTCATCCCATTATTGATGGTGTTAACTTTGATCACTTGGTTAAAGTTGATATCTGCCAGGTTTTTTGTTACTTCCTTCCCTTTGTAATTAATAAGTATTTTGTGGGGAGACACTTCTGATTGAATTATTCCTTCTACATTTATTAGTTAGCATTCCACTGTTAAAAAATGTTTTCCTATCATTCTTTTTACATTAAGAATTTGTTTTATTCAGCAGGTTATACTCCATTACTGTCATTTATTTTTATGCTCAAGTTCTAGATCTGCCACTGGGAGCCCTTTCAAGGATTTTTATGTCCTTTGGCATGTTTAAAAAACCTTTTATCCTGAAATAATTAAATTCACAGGAAGTTGCCAAAAGTAGTAAAGTCCTATGCAGTTTTTACCCCCCGCCCCCAATCTTACAGTACTATAGTGCATTCTCAAACCAGAGTATTAGTATAACGCAAATGTAAAATTCTGTGTCATTTCATTACCTCTGTGCTCCTTACTTTTTGGCATGAGATGGTACTGGCCCATCTTGTAATATTCTTTCTTCAGCCTTGGAATCTCCCATTTCTCTAAGGAGCCTTGACCCTTCGTAGAGAGTAGTAGTATTTTAAAACAAAGATGTGAGTGGTGGGTAGGCTCATTGCTGTTGGTATCTCTCGGTGCCCCTTCAGTGGTAGTGTGTGTGTGTACTCACAGCTAAATCTGTATGTCTACATCTGTCTTTATATATTGAAATCCATGAGTTCACACTGATGTCTTGAGTTACATCCCAACACTAGGTGATCATTCTAATCCCTGCCCCAATATTTGCACCTCTTTTGTAGCAGGATGAGCTGGCTGCTGTTACTATCTAGTTGGCTCATTTGCTTTGTTCTTCCATATGTAGCCAGTCTCCCAACCCTCACAGGGCTGTGTTGCTGCTCAGATGTCCATTTTTATGTAGGCCCTGGCTGCTGCTGAGCTACCTTCCTACCCCATTTTTACTTAGACACCATGTAGAGGGTCCCTGGTGTGATTTTGAAACTGTTACAAGGTCATTATGGCTGGTGCAGAATATTTAAGAGGGAAAGCAATAGGAAATGAGGTTAGATAGTTCACAGCTTGGAATTTGTGTATAATTTTCAATGAAGTGGGATGCCATTGGAGATTCTCAGAGCAGAGGATCATTTTCTTGTGTTCCATTGAAACTAATCACTTTTGGGGCTGGAGCAGTGGCTCGGTGGTTATGGCACTTGCCCAGCATGCACAAGTACACGGGTTCAAACCCCTGCACCCATGTACACAAATAAGTGTCTGAGCAACGAAGGCCATGTGAAAAACTCAATAAAAATTGATTCTGTCTCTCTGTCCTTCTCTCTTGAAAAAAAAATTTAAAAAAGAAAATAATCACTTTTTTCATTGCTTTGATCAAAAGACCTAACAAGAACAATTTTAGAGGAGGAAGATTTTATTTGGAACTCAAGGTTTCTGAGGTTCTCAGGGCCTGAGGTAAGGAAGAACATCATGGTGGAAGGGTGTAGAGGAGGAATGCATCTCAGGACATGGTAATCAGGAAGCAGGTAGAGCTCAGCTCACTAGGGACAAAATATACCTCAAAATATACCCCAGTGACCTACCTCCTCCAGCCACACCCTGCCTGCCTACCTTTACCATCAGGCTCATCCACTGATTACGTGACAACTCTCATAATCTGATCATTTCACCTCTAAACATTTTTGCATTGTCTTACACATGAGCGTTTGGAGGATACCTTATATCTAAACCATAACAGGACAAGATTGGAAATAGGGAGACTTGATATAGGTATTTGCAATAATTCAACCAAAATGATAGTGATTTGTAGGGGAGGTGAAAACTGTTGGAATTCTGGATTCATTTTGAAGATAGTACATACAGTGTTTGTAGGTGTTGAATTTGGGCTCTGGAGAGAAAAAGAAGTTAAGCTTGATACCCAAATTGTTGTTCCAAGGATTTGGAAGGATATAGTTGCCATTAACAAGGATGTGGAAGACTGAAGGAGAAAGTGATTGTAGTGGGAAGGGTTGGCACAGTTTGGGACATTGAAAGACATGGGTCTTGAATGCAGCATTTTGAGTGGGATAGAGGGTAGAAATTTAGAAGTCATCAGCACATAGATGGTAATTAACGATGTGAGGAAAAACAAATCCATGGAGTGACAAGAGTCCCAAGGACAGTGGAGAAAGCTAGTGAAGGAAACAAAGGGCAACCAGAAAGATAGGTGGAAAACTGCATTTTCAGCAAAACTGAATGAAGAGAGGTTTTAAAGAAATAGATGGTGAAAAAGACTGTCAAAAGATGTTTACAGGTTAAATGATATGTCAGCTGAGGAATGGTCATTGCATTAGTAATGTGTAGGTTATCAAGGTGTAGTTGGTGTGGGGGTGTAGAACATATTTGAGTGAGTTCTAAAGAGAATGGGAAGAGAAAAGATAACAGTTATTTTTTTCCTTTTTTGTACTGGGGTTTGAACCCAGGGGATGCTAAGTCACATCCTGGCTCTTGGCTTTTTTTTTTTTTTAAAAGAGAGAAGGACATTGAGAGAGAATCAATTTTTAATGAGTTTTTCACATGGCCTTTGTTGCTCTGACACTTAGTTGTGTATGTGGTGCTGGGGTTTGAACCCGTGTACTGGCGCATGCTGGGCAAGTGCTATAACTGCTGAGCCACCGCTCCAGCCCTCTTGGACCTTTTTAATGTTTTTTTTTTGTTTTGTTTTGTTTTATTTTTTGAGACTGTAAAGAGAAAGGAAGAAATGAACTGATAGCTATGTGGAAGGTGGTATCAAGAGATTTTATTTTCTTAAAGATTAGAAAAAAATGTTTCCATGTCAATGGCAGTAATCAAGAAAGAAAGGAATTATAAAGAGATGTTATGATGGTGAAGAGACAGAAAATTTGTCATAGTGTTTCTAGTAGGCAAGAGGAGAAGGGAGATTGTAGTGTGTGGATGGAAGGGTTGGCTGTAGTGAGGGGGCTGTGCATTCATAATAGCCTGAACAAAAGTAGAGTAAATGGGCAATGACGTGGGAATCTGGCTAGGTTTAGTGATGAGGGCAGATTTAGCTCCAGAGGTGCAAGTATTGGGTAGAGAGACAATTGGTAACCAGGGATAGATATCTGTATCTATATATGTATATTTCCCGCCCCTAGGAGAAAGGAGTAAGTGAGGAGCAAGGCCATAAGTGAAAGGCAGTGATTATAACTGCCTGTGAACTTTTAGATAAAACTAAGCTTGAGGATTGAGAGAAGGAAGGAGAGTAGAAAATGATAGGATCTGGATAGCAGGTTCCTGTTGGGTCAGAGGTGTTAGAGTGACCTAGAAAGAGGAGATGGTAGGCAAAGGTATTTAAAATTGAGATTATAGAGGTGTTACAGTTATTGGTATGACAACATTAAGGACATAACCAGAGAAAATGTCTAGGATATTGGGGAGATTTCCTACAGATCTAATGGTATCAGTAAGAATTATGATAGGATTGGTTTTAGAGTGAGACACAGTGAGCAAGGAGCCAAAATGTAGAGACTGAAGGTAGTGAGCCAAGAGGGTAATAGATGACATAATAAGTGGTCATGAGTCACTGACGATTCAAAGCTTAGAGTTTTCAGGAAAGTAGGTGGATTTGTAGTCCAGGAGGGGCCTGAGGCATCACAAATCCCTAATCCTCTGCACACTTCATCATTTGAGAGGTTGCAGAGTAGGTTAAGTTGTGTCATCAAGGTAGAACAAAGTTTCAGCTAGAGCAAGAAGGTGACAGGAAGATCATTTTAAGAGATTTAGAATAGGGGCTGGAGCCGTCGCTCAGCGACCCAGGTTCAAACCCCAGCACCACGTACACAACTGAGTGTTGGAGCAACTAAGGCCATGTGAAAAACTCAATAAAGTTGTTCCTCTCTTTCTCTCACTGTCCCTCTCTCTTTATTTAAAAAAAAAAAAAGATTTAGGATACTAGTTGAGTTGTTGATATATGTAAATATACTAACAAATTCCTGTTCTTGCTTTATTCTTTGATGATTGTGTCACCAGTCCTTTTGTTGATACCTGGTTTATTTAACATTTGGAGGACAAGTCTATGAAGGCGTACCGGACAGAAACATTACAGGAATCAAACTGATTTCTGGAGCACAAAAAGATTACAGGCAGGGAAACTAGAGACAGGAAACTAGTTAATAGGGAAGATGTAATGGAATGTGAAAAACATAATAGAGAGTGGAGTTGGTAAGGGAACAACTGTGAGGCCTTAGAGGAAGGATCAGTAGCACAGAGGGATGACTCACCCTTAAGGGCAAAGGGAAGGAACTCTGAACCTGAGATGGAATGCCCTGTCTCAGATGCAGTGTAGCTGGGAAGTCAAGCCTGCATGATAGAACGATTTAGTTCTGGCTGTGTTGATAGGAGGATGCAGGCTAAATATTTATTTACTTATTCAACAGTTTTTTGAGTACATACATTATTCCTAGATGATAGTAAGTTTTTACTTTTTTTTTTTTTTTTTTAAGAGAGAGGGACAGTGAGAAAGACAGAGAAAGAGAGAAACAACTTTATTTAGTTTTTCACATGGCTTAGTTGCTCCAACACAACACTCAGTTGTGTAATGTGGTGCTGGGGTTTGAACCGGGGTCTTCGAGCTTGCAAGGCAAGCGCCGAAACCGCTGAGCCACCGCTCCAGCACCAAGTTTTTACTTTTAAGGATAATTTAAAAAGTATTTCCTTTAAGGAATTTGTGACTCCCAGACTTGAATCTATCAGTAAAAGACTTTTGAGATTATCTCCAAGTAGATCTTATGAATAATTTGTGTACATGCATCATTAAATTACAGTATGGGCATTATAAAATACACATAAAAATGGAAATTTTAAAGCCATAAGATAAATCTAAAAATGCAATATGTAACACTGTTGCTTCATTTTTATCAGTTGTACCAAAATTGTTATTCACTAAATGAAATATGCTGTTTTTTATTTTTATTTCTTTTGCAGTGCTGGGTGTTAAACCTAGGGTCTTAGGCAAATCCTCTGCTATTGAGCTGCATCCCCAGCCCTGCTTTATTTTGAAATATTTGGCTGGCTTATCATTGTTATAGTGACTTGAAGATCAGGTTCTAAGTTTAGTTTTTTGGCTACCTGATATATATATATATATACACACACACACACACACACATATATATATATTTTTTGATATATATATATATTTTGATACTGGAAATGTAAGCCAGAGATGCTGTACCACTGAGCTTAAACCCCAACCTTTTTAGCATTTTATTTTGAAACAAGATCTGTTTTGATATAATTTTCTGTCTCTAAGTTGCCAAGGCTATTAGCTTTTGAGTAATATCATTATTTTTGTTTTTTTTTAATTTCACAAAGATACACAGATACACATGAAAGAGGCATAATACATTAGTAGCTACAGTTACTAAATCATAGTGTGCATTTGCCAATTCTGCCCAGAAACGCTTTTTTTTTTTTGTTGCTGAAATTCAATTAATAAATTTCTGTTTTCCTTGATGGAGATTAGTACTTGATAACTAACCAGAAAATGTTTCATTTTTATATTTTACCAAATGGGTTTAAAATCTACTAAATATCTTAATTTTTAACTGGGTTAGAAAATTATGTTTACAATATTTTAAAACACGGATGTGAAAATTAACATTTTTAACAGGCAAAGCATTTTACTATCAGTAAATTCATGTATGACTGGAAATATTTCCAGACATCCGTTTTCAGAATACTCCCTCTATAGCAGTACTTCCGTTCAGTAAGAAAAAATTTTTTCTCACTGTTAAATCATCACCGTACTTATTTTTCCATGAACACCTACCAACATTCTGTCAATAGGTACTTGGTCTTATAGGCAAGGTCAGCAAATTTGAAATGATTTTTCCTTTTTTAGAAGAAAAATATGTAATTAATGTATAAGTTCAGTAACTTAAAATGTTCATTGTGAAGGTTAGCAAAAAAAAATATTTTGTTTGAAGCTGAAAGTTTTCATGATCTTTTTTCATCTCATCACAAAGGATTGAAAATATTTCATCATATGTTAATAACCTTTTTTTTTCCTGAGTTCAAATCCCTTGTTCTTTCCACTATACGTGGCAAACTTTTTTTTTTATTAGATGGATATAGAGTTACAATTAAGGGGGAAACATTATCAAACATTCAAGAACCAATGTATATATATATACTTAGTTATCCAGGGCTAATGCCATATCATGGATGCCCAGCTTGGGTTCCCCATGTTGCTGTTTCCCCCAGAAGAACCCCTGAGTAAAATAGATATCTCGTGGAGGTCAGATATCACTTTCTGAGATGATTCCCCCATATTCGGTTCCTCCATTCTCCTAGGTGGTTTTCCTAAGCCCTCCCTCCACCCT
>PVKS010043039.1:0-15106 GCA_004027875.1 Aplodontia rufa | reverse complement strand
TTAGATTTTCAATGTCTTCCGGGGTTAATCTGCGGGTGTCGTATGTGGCTAATTATCTGTTCATATCTTCTAGATTATCAAATTTGGCAGAGTATAGATTTTCAAAATAAGATCTGATAATCTCCTGGATTTTGGTTGAATCTGTGGTGATATCTCCTTTTTCATCTTCAATTTTATTGATTTGCTTCATTTCAATCTTCTTTTTGGTGAGGTTGGCAAGGGGTCTGTAGATCTTATTTTTTCAAAGAACCAACTTTGTTTTATTGATACTTTGTATTTTTTTTTGTTCTCAATTTTATTGATTTGAGCTCTGATTTTAGTTATTTCCTGTCTTCTATTAGCTTTTGGATTGGATTGTTTCTCTTTTTGCAGGAGTTTGAGTTGGAGCATAAAACTATTTATTTGGGCTCTTTCCAGATTTTTGATGTATGCACTCAGTGCTATAAATTTACCTCTTAAGTATGCTTTCATACTATCCCAGAGATTTTGATATGTCATTTCATCATTCTCATTCAATTCCAAGAATTTATTGATTTCTGATCTAATTTGGTCTTTTACCCATTCTTCATTTAAAAGGGTATTATTCAATTTCTAAGTATTAGAGTAGCTTCTTGTGTTTTGTTGTTGTTGATGATTGCTAAGACCATGGCATTGTAATCTGACAGGATACATGGGACTATATTCACTTTCTTGTATTTGTTAAGGTTAGCTCTGTGGACTATGATGTGGTCTATTTTTTTATTGAGAAATTTATTATTGAACAACCATGCAAGTTTTTAACAAAATAATATAAAATGTGAATAGATCCTGGATATTATATTTACCCCCAGGAGAGCTCCCCCCAATTACCCACCTATTTTTGAGAAGGATCTGTGAGCTGCTGAGAAGAAGGTAAATTCAGCCAGTTTAGGATGGAATATTCTGTAGATGTCTGTTAAGCCCAATTGATTAATAGAGATGTTCAGACTGGAGGTATCTTTGTTGATTTTTTTGTTTCGATGATATACCCAATGTTGATAATGGTGTATTGAAGTCCTCCAGTATTATTGTGTTGAGATCAGTGAGGGGTTTAATGTCCTTGAGTGTTTTATCTAAGTATTTGAGGGAATTGTAATTGGGGGCATAAATATTAATTATTGTTATGTCTTCTTGATGAATTGTCCCTTTTGTATGACATAGTGTCCATCTTTGTCCTTTCTAAGTATTTTAGGATCAAAGTTAACTTTATCAGAAATTAGAATCACCACACCAGCTTGCTTTTTTGGGCCACAGGCCTGGTAGACATTTTGCCAACCTTTCACCTTCAGTCTGTGTCTATTTTTGAGGGTGAAGTGTGTCTCTTGTAGACAACATATTGTGGGATTTTTTTGATCCAGTAAGCCAATCTGTGTCTTTTAATTGGGGCATTGAGACCATTCACATTCAGAGTTAGAATAGATATGGGAATCTGAGTCCCAGACTTTCTGATTGTTGCTGTGTTTTGCACCCTCTTGGGTTTCTATTGGAGTGTATTGTCATTGTAGACACTCTCTGGCTTAGGGGTTAAGAGAATTATTACGTATTCTTCTGAATGAAGAATGTCCTTGAGAATATTCTTTAATGCAGAGTTTGTGTTCATGGATCTTGCTAGCTTGAATTTATCATTGAAGTATTTAATTTCTCCATCACATTTAAAGCTGAGTTTTGCAGGGTATATTATTTTTGGTTAGAAATTTTTCTCTGTCCAGGCTACAAAAATATTGTTCCAAGCTCTTCTGGCCTTCATTGTCTGGTCTGAAAAATCCATAGTTATTCAAATTGGTCTGCCTCTGAACATGACTTAGGGCTTTTCCCTAGCTGCTTTTAGAATTATTTCTTTAGTTTCTCTGTTAATCATTTTATATATGATATGTCTTGGTGAATTTCTCATTTGGTTAGGTCTGTTTGGTGTTCTATAGGCGTCTTGGATTTGGTGATCTGGATCAATCCTGATATGAGGAAAGTTTTCCTTGATTATTTCATTTAATATGTTCTTAATGCCTCCTGTTTGATGTTCACTGTTTTCTTCCAGTCCAAATACTCCCAGGTTGTTTCTTCTCATCTCATCAAATATTACTTGGAAGTATTGGTCATGCACATAATTTTCTTTTCTTGTCTGTCCTCCTTGAACTCACCATTACTCAACCTGTCTTCATTATCTGATGTTTGTTTTTTGAGAGCTGAGGTTCTACTTTCTGTTGAGTTTACTGTGGTGTTAGTATCTTCAAGTGAGGATTTGATTTGGTTGACAGTATTTTTCAATTCTGATTGCTCCGCTACATCTCTCTTGAGGATGTCTAATTCTTTATAAATATGATCTTCATTTCATGGAATTGTGCCTTTATTTCCTTATACAATTTGTCTCTCATCACCTGAAACTGCTCTCTGATCTCACTCCTTAATTCTTCTTTCAACTCCTTGATTGAGTTACTGATCATCATGTTGATATATTTCTCCTGGTTTTCATCTAGGGCCCCTGCCATGGAGTCTTTGGATGGGGAGCTGTGAGGGTGAGGATGGGAGTAATTACCCCTTTTCTTCATTTTCAGATACAGGGGATGTGGCTTGAAGACCTACTCTTAGTTACTGTTGTAAGGGTTATTGGAGCTTTTTATGCTTGTGCTTTGTTGGGCTGGGGTGCTACTTGGGAAGCACAGCTCAATGACTTCCAGTGCAGTCAATGAAGAAATGTGAGCCTATAGGTGCATATACTGAGAAGTTTCAACTAAAACAATTATAATTTTGATTAGTACCTTTAGGAGCAGTTTTCTTCCTTGAGACCTCTCACAATATGTTAAGATAACCAGCAAATACCTGTTTTGAAGAATGACCTTCACTTAAGTTAGCAGGGCCTCTGGAGATGGGGGGAGTACAATCTAGAAATCCAAGGAAGTGGGCTAGGGAGGTAGTGTGGAGGTCCTGAATTATAAAAATGAACTAGAAGTTGTTAGCATGTATAGAGCAATTCAATTTGTAATAAGGAAAGGATAAAAATAGAATGTGAGTAGGTTAAAGGCTTTGAGTGAGGAAGAGAGAGAATAGCATAAAGTTTAGGAATTGAGAGAGTGCAGGGGAGAAGAGGTTAATCTGCGGGGTGGTTTGTTTCAACCCAAGGACAATGCGAGCTAGTTTGATATATTGACCAATTGTGTACAGTGAGAAATTGAAGGAGGTATAGGACCTGCTGAAGAGAGAAAGAACAAGAAAGAAAGAATAAGAAAAAAGGAAATAAAAAAATAAATTAAAGAAAAGAATGAAAAAATAAAAAAATAAAGAAAAAGCAGACCCTAGGGGAAGCAGGGATAGCAGTGGTAAAATATAGGAGGGGTAAAAGAGATATTAATAAGATTTGGGAGATCACATAAGGGTGGAAGCATGCGTAGGAAAAATAAGGAGGTCAAGCACAGTATACTTCCGATACTAAATGTGCGACCAGAATCCTTCTGTTCAGGAGGGAGGAGGAGTTAAGCAAACACACAAAGACAAAAACTAAAACAAACAGGAACAGAAAAAAAGAGAATAAAAATAAAAAAGGAGATTGAAAAAATCCAGAAAATAAAAGGAAAAAAAGCGCAAAAATAGCTAATATTTTTGTATGTCCATGAACCGATAAACTGTTACAGCAATTGTACCAATACACATTGAGTACAGGAAATAAACAGGAGGGAAAAAAGAAAACAAATTAAATATGTATGCAAAATCAGATAAAAACTAAAAATTCTTAATGAAAACTTGGATCTATACACAGTAAGGGCGTCTCTGGTACCTTTGTGAGATGTTCACTGTCCTTCTGGGTTTCAATATGGATTGTCTCTCAGTCTGTGGTTATGTGATCTCAGAAAGAGGACTGGGGTGTCCTGAGACTCCTGGAATTTCTAGGAGAGGCTTCCACTGAAGAGGACTGGTTCTAGTAAGCCCTGAGGTTTGCCAGCCTCCCATGGGAGCTGAAGCCAGAAGACTTAACGAGCAGGGATTATGGATGATTTCTATTCTCCCTCTGCTGGGAGATGCATACGCTGTCTCTTGTGGCAGAAAACTCAGAGCCTTTAACTTGTCACGTGATCCTTCTGGCTGGGGGAGTGGACAGGGCAGGGAATTACTCCCCTTTATTCCACAAACTGAAGACCCCATAAACAAAGTGGAGCCTGGGTCTGGCCAAGGCCTTCTCTTCCTGGATCAGACTGAAGCCCATGGCTGTTTCCTGATGCAGTTTTCATAGGCTGCTCCAAAAAGCCAGAGAGAGCTGTCTCCTGGGGCTCGGAATGGTGGCCTGGCTTTCCCTCTGAACAGCCTGTTCCACTGGGCACCTCAGCAGGTGGGTGTCTGCAAATGCACTCACCCGATGCTCTGTTTTTGTAAAGCACAGGATCCCAGCAGTGATGGTGTCTGTGTCTGTTCAGTGCCGCAGCCTGCCGGATGCAGCTGATTGCAGCCCCACCCGCTGCAGCTGTATCTCCACTCTCAGGCAGAATGGAAACAGAGCCAACCTGCTTCGTTCCTGGGGGGTTGGATAAAATACCTTTTTCTTTCCACACTGTATCTGCCACTCCCTGATGGCGGCTCTGCAGGCAGAAAGTAAACAAACAAAGGTGAGCTGCTGCGTCCCTGGCAGGATGAATAGAACCCCTTTTTCTCACCATGCTCTGTCAGAAGCTGGCTGATGGCGGTTCCACCAGTGCCTGCGGAAAGTAAACAAACCCAGCCTGCTTCCTTCCTTGAAAAACTGAAGATAAACTGGGATATTCCCATCCAGACTCTGAGCCACAGGAAAAGCAGCCTCCTTTCAGCTTGCCATCTTCTGTCCACCTTACTTATTTATTTTTGATTAGTACTTTATACATATACATAAAGATGACATTCTTTTTGTTTCGTTTATATATGCATATAACATAATTTTGTTACATTCATTCCATATTTCCTCCCCTTTTCTGTCTTTCTTCCCTCATTCTCATTCTCCACCTTCTACTCCATTGATTTTCCCTGTATATTTATGATATCCAATCCCCTCCACAACCACCTTCCTTCCTTTATTTTGCTCTAGCTTCCACATATGGGAAAAAATATTTGACCCTTGAATTTTCTTAGTCAGGCTTATTTCACTTGTATGATGCTCTCCATTTCCATCATTTATCAGCAAATGATATAATTTTATTCTTCTTTATGACTGAGTAAAACTCCATTGTGTATATATTGCACATTTGGTTGACCCATTCATCTGTTGACAGGCATCTATGCTCATTCCATAACTTGGCTATTGTGAATTGTGCTGCTATGAACACATGTTCCTGTATCACTACAGCATGATGATTTTACTTCTTTGAGGAAAATACCAAGGAGTGGGATAGCTGAGTAACATGGTTGTTCCAACCTAATTCTTTGAGGAATCTCTGTACTGCTTTGCAGAGTGGTTGAACTAGTCTGCAGTCCCATCACAAACTGTCAGTGTACCATTTCCCCCCACTCCTTGCCAGCATTTATTTTATTTTGTTCTTGGTAGTTGCTATTCTGACTGGAGTGAAAAGAAATCTTAGTGTACTTTTGATTTGCATTTCTCTGTTTTATAGAGAAGCTGAACGTTTTTTAATGTATTTCTTAACCATTTGTATTTTTTATTCTGAAATTTCTGTTTAGTTCTTTAGCCCATTTATTGTTTGGGATATTTTTGTTTTTTGTTTTTTAGTTCTTTACCTATCCTGGATATTAATCCCCTTCAGAGATCCAGCTGGCAAAGATTTTTCTCACATTCTATAGGTTCTCTCCTCATGCTCGTTTCCTTTGCTGTGAAGAAGCTTTTTATTTAATGGTGTCTCACTTATTGACTCTTGCTTTTATTTCTTCAGCTTCAAAAGGGGTTTTGTTAAGGAAGTCAGTGCCTTCACCTACATGATGCAGTGTTAGCTCTATGTTTTCTTCTAGAAGTAACAAGGTTTCTGGTATAATTCCTATGTCTTTCATCCAATTTGATTTGACATTTTCTGAAGGTTGATAACATAGGGATCTAGTTTCATTTTTTTACATTTTGAATTCCAGTTATTCTAGCAACATGAAAACCAATGGAATAGAACAGAAATTATAGAGACAAACCAATATACTTACAGCCATCTGGTGCCAAAAATATATGGGTCCTCACACATGCCAGGAAAGCACTCTACTGCTGAATTACCTTTCTATCCCTTATTTATTCATTTTTATGTGGTGTTAAGGATTGAACCCAGCACCTCACACATGCTAGGCAAGTGTTCTACCACTGAGCTACAACCCACTTTGCTAATATTTTATGAAGTATTTTTGAACTATGTTCATCAGGGATATTGCTCTGTAGTTTTCTTTCTTTTATATGTGTTTATCTGGTTTTGGTATCAGTTTTATACAGGCTTCACAGAATGTATTTTGGAGTGTTCCCTCCCTTTCAATTTCATAGAATAATTTTAGAAAGATTGGTGTTAGCTCTTCTTTGAAGGTCTGAAAAAACTCAACTGAAAATCTTTGGTCCTGGGCTTTTCTTTGTTGGTAGGCTTTTAATAGCTGTTTCAATGTCATTGCTTGATATTGATCTCTTTAAGTTTTCTATATATTACTAGTTCAATTCGGACAGGTTATACGTGTCTAGAAATTTGTTGATGTCCTCCAAATGTTCCTGTTTATTGCATTATACATTTTCACAATAGCTTCTTATGATCTTCTGGATTTCAGAAGTGTCTTGGTGATATCTCCTTTTTATCTCTAATTTCACTTATTTGTATCTTCTCTTTTTGGTTAGTTTACCAAAGGGATTATCAAGCTTATTGATCTTTTCAAAGAACTAACTCTTTGTTGCATTGATCCTATGTATTGTTTTTTATTCTAAGTTTCATTATTTCCTCTTAATACTATTTTCATATTGTCCCAGAGATTTTGATGTGTTGTAGCTCTGTTCTCATTTGTTTCCAAGAAATTATTGATTTCTTCTCCCATTTCTTCTTTATTTATTTAAAAGAATATTGCTTCATCTCCATCTGTTTTGTGGTTTCTATTATTTTCTTGCTATCGATTTCTAGTTTCATTCCATAGGATGCACAGAATTATATAATTTGTTTTGTATTTTCTAAGACTTATATTGTGATCTGGAATATGCTCTATTTTGGAAAAGGTACCATGAGCTACCATTCTGTAGATGTCTATTAGCTCCATTTGATTTATAGTATTATTTAGATTAGAAACATATTTATTGATTGAATGCTTTGATGACCTGTCTTTTGATGATAAGGGTGTATTGAAATTATCCAGTATTATTGTATTGGGTCTCTCTGAGATTTAATGTCAAGGAGTTTTTTGTGTAATTTGGTGCTCTGAAAATGGGGTCGTATATATTTACTATCATTATATCTTCTTCTTGTATTGTTCCCTTTACCAGGATGTCTTTATCTTTTGTAATTCATTTTTGTTTGAAATCTGCTTGTTTCTGGACTCCTTTCAAAATGGAACATTTTTTCCATCCTTTTACCTTCAGTCTTTGAGTATCTTTGCCTATGCGTTTCTTACAAACAGAACAGAGTAGGATCTTGGTTTTTGATCCACTCTGGTAATCTATGTCTTTTACTTGGGGAACTGAGACCATTAACATTCAATGTTATCGTCAATATATTTTTTTATTTCCTGCCATTTTTGTTTGTTTGCTATATTTAATTATGTCTTGATTTTTGTTTAGTTAGTTGCTCTTATAGTGAGTTTATTTGGGAGTCTTAGGGTTTGTTTTTTCAATTCCTCTGTTTGCAGTGTATCTTTAAGTATTCTTTCTAGTTCTGGATTAGTGGTCATAATTGTTTCAGTTTATCCTTATCATGAAAAGTTGTATTTTTCCATTGATTCTGAAATACAGCTTTACGGGATATAGTAAGCTTGACTAGCAATTGTTTTCTTTCAGATCTTGGAATATCTCATTCCAGATCCTACTTATTGGTTTGCCTCTGAATGTGACCTGACATTTTTGTCTTGTAGCTTTTAAAATTCTTTTGTCATTTTCTATATTAGCCAATTTAATTATGATGTGTCTTGGAGAGATTCTTTTCTGATCTTGTCTATTTACAGTCCTATATGCTTCCTGTATGTGGATATCCATCTCATTTTTCTGCTACTACCTCTTTGAAAATGTTTCAATGCCTCTAACCTGTATCTGTATGTTCTCTTCTTTCCAAATGACTCTCATATTTGGTCTCTTGATGTTGTCCCAGAGATCTTGTACATTCTAATTATGCTGTATCTTTTTCCCCTTCTTGCATATTGTGTACTCAAGTTCATATATGCTGTCCTCAAGGCCTAAAGTCCTGTTATCAAGTGCTGAGGACAGAACTTATCTTTTCTATATAATATAATTTGCTAGTGATGTTTTCAAGTGAATTTTTAATTTGATCCATTGTATCTTTCATTTTCAGGAGTTCAGACTGGTTTCTTTTTCCCTGAGCTGCTGGTGGCCAAGCTGGAACATCTCTAACATATTATTTCTTATATTATGCTCAAGTTTCTGACTTTTTGTGTTTCTATAGTTTCTTTTACAGTCTAGTATTAAGTTTCAGTGAGTTCCCTTCATTACCCACCTTGCTAAGAAGTAGTCTTACCTCTAAACTTCCATCTTCTCTGTGTAAAACATATTTTGGATGATGATAAATGCCAAAGTGAAAAATAATGCAAGGGAGGAAAGTACTGATGGTTAGGAACAGGAAATGGATTCCAGTGTTACAGAGGATGTCCAGAGAAAACCTTCAATTAGAAATAGATATCAGATAAAAAGACATGACAGAAGAATGGGAGCAAGACATGTACATACATAGGAGAATGCACTCCATCCAAGGGCCAACAAGAGAAATGGTCCTGGAGTGGGAGTTTGTCAGGCCTGTTTAAAGAATACCAAGAAGGTCAGTGTCACAAGTGAGTTAGTGATAGAGATAAGAGCAAATAAGGAAGATGGGATCCAATCACATCAGTCCTTGTAGATCACCGTAAGGAATTAGGCTGTGGATCTGGGTGATGACATCATTGCAGAGTAGTGAATATAGGAGAGACATAATCTGATTTACATTTTATTTTAACATGATTGCTCTGGCTATAGGCGGAGCCTGCTCCAGAGGTATGGGAATAGTGATAAGAATGGTCAGGCAGCTGGGTATGGTGGTACATGACTGTAATCCCAGTGACTCGGGAGGGTGAGGCAGGAGGATTGCAAGTTCAAAGACAGCCTCTCCAATTTAGCAAGGCCCTAAGCAACTTAGTTAGACCCTGTCTCAAAATAAAAAATGAAAAGGGCTGTGAATGTGGCTCAGTGGTTAAGCACCCCTGGGTTTAACCCCTGGTACAAAAAGAGAGAGAGAGAGAATGGTCAGGAAGCTATTACAGTAATACAGGCTTTGGACTAGACAAGCACAATGGAGGTGGTGAGAAAAGGACAGATTCTGGATACAGTTTGAAAGGGTGGCTGACTTTGATTGCTGATGTGTCAAATGTTGGGTTTGAGGGAAAGAGAGGAATCAAGGAAGATACCTGAGTTTCAGCCTGACTGTTTCTAGTTGCCTATGAGGGCTTTTTAATATAGGAGTTGATTTTTAATTATTTTTATTGTGTACATTTAAGTTGTACAACATTATATTTACATAGTGAAATAATTACTACTGTAAAAATCAACATATCTATCATCTCATTTAGTTATTTATTTTTTGTGATAAGAGTATCTATTCTCTTAGCAAATAATTAACTATTCTCCTGGGATTATATATTATGATCATACATTATATCTGTAGACTTATTCATCCTATATAACTGTAACTTCCTTACCTTTGACTTACATTTCCTCCCTATTCCCCCTTGCCACCACCCTTGTAACCAGTGTTTCAATGTATTTAACTTTTTTATATACTGGATACAAGCAAGATCATGCAGTATTTTTCTTTCTGGGATTGACTTATTTCATTCATCATAATAGTTCATTTATGTAGTTGCAAATGACAGAATCTCTTCTTTTAAAAGGTGAATAATATTCCATTTCATGTATATATAAAATTTATTTATTCATTCATTTATGCATCAATAAACTCTCAGATTTCTTCCATATCATAACCTTTGTGAACAATGCTGCGGTGAACATGGAAAGCAGATATCTCTACAAAGTGCTTATTTTGTGTTGAATATCTTTTCTGCATTTATTCATGGTCATATGGGTTTCATTTAATTTGTTAAGGTGGTTAATTTTATTGTTACATAATTTTGATTATGATAAATGAAATTTGTATTACAAAGAGAACATTGTGACTACTTTCTAGCCATCATCCCCATTCTATTTATTCCTTCATTTGCTTTATAAATTTCCATATTTAAAGCCATATTTTTCTATTACTTACCTTTGAAAATTTATTATTTCTTTGCCATGTTTTGTAGCAAATGGGCTTTTAAGAACTCATGTGGAAACTTAACCACTATTTTAAATATTGTTGCTATGAGTAAATAAACTTTGAATTATAAACACTAATTCCCCAGTGAACTCTGGAGAACAGAATGAATGACACTTCACTTGTGTTTCTTTTTAAGGTATCCTCACCTGAGTCCCAAGTACAAGGAATCCTTCGATGTAGGCGCTAATCTCTTTGCCAAATTTTCTGCATACATTAAGAATACACAAAAGGAGGCAAATAAGAGTAAGATTTCTTTCTTTAAGTCTTTATTTTTCTTAGTCTCCCTTTTCACTCAGCTAAAATAGGATTTTCCTGAATATATAGTATACATTAGATAACAGTTTATTCTTCCTCTCTTTTTTTATTCTCTCCTCTGAAATTCTCTTTCATTAAGTTTTAGGAGATTTAGAATCCATGATTTAATATAGCAATCACCAACATACCTGTATTAAAGCATTGCCATGTGAGGTATGGACTAGCTGCAGGACTGTGCATCTTTAAGAATCCTTGAACTGTAGCATCTATAATTTTCCACAAACATTTTTGAATAAGTTTACTAACCCTGAATCAGGAAAACTGTATCTACTCTTCCTGTTTCTGACTCTTCTGTTGGATAACATGTATTGCTTTTCTTTGCTTAATTCTCCTACCACTGTACATCCACAAGAAAATCCAAGATATTTACACTCACCATGTCATCTGTGTCTCATCAGTGAATATTTGAGCATTCTAAATATTTTAAGTGGATGTTCTAGAGCCAGTGTAAAATATGTATATAAGTAGAAATGTTTAACTTGTGGAAAGATATTTAGAATGTATTTAATTATGAGGATAATACATTCATAAGTGACCTAATGACTTAATTGCCTCAGATTTTGAAAAATCTCTGCTCAGAGAATTTAAGCGTCTGGATGACTACTTAAACACTCCACTTCTGGATGAAATTGATCCAGATAATGCTGAGGAACTCACAGTTTCCAGAAGATTGTTCTTGGATGGGGATCATCTAACACTGGCTGACTGCAGCTTGTTACCCAAACTAAACATTATTAAAGTAAGTCTTTATAGGGCAGGCTGCATATAGTATGGGAGGGGTTTGCAAGTTGCCAGCATGAAGCATCCTTTCTCTCCTCAGATAAAACATTCATAATGATATCCTCTGGAAAGCATTAAAACTTATTGTTTTTTCTTAAATCAGTGTTTTTCACTGTCTTGTCTACAAAATAGAATAATAATATCATTCTTTTCACAGAATTGTTTAAAGAAAATTCAATAAATTATATAAAATGCTTAGAACACTGCTCTAAAGCATAGCAAGTGATAACATAATAATAATAAGATGATGATGATGATGATTTAATCATTACTGTAACAAATAGTTCTTGAATCAAACTTACACAGAATTTACTGTGTTCTCCACCTGCCACAGAGAGTACATTTAAAAAGGTGACATATTCTGGACCGTAAATTAACTCTTAATCTAGTGGGGGGTTAAATGTGCTCCTTTTCTGTGCTCCTTTCCTATGAATGTATTCATAAGAATGTATAGCCTCACAATAACACGATTCAATCATTTAGTTTTGCCTCCATTTGTAGACAAACATCGAAATAGTAAATCCAAGATTTTCTAAGATTATTTTATAGGTTATTTTGTAATGCTAGATTTTTGAGATGTCTTTCTTCATAATAGTCACTGATTCCTTTTACTACAACTCAATTTTCTATATTTTTTCCAAAACTGTAGGTTGCTGCCAAGAAATACCGTGACTTTGATATTCCAGCAGAATTCTCAGGAGTCTGGCGCTATCTCCACAATGCCTATGCCCGTGAAGAATTTACCCACACATGCCCTGAAGACAAAGAAATTGAAAACACTTATGCAAGTGTGGCTAAACAGAAGAGTTAGAACAGCTCTGTCAGGAGTAAAAGCTATATTTGTTACCACAGTTCATTTTCTGCCTTATTAGATAAATTTTTGGAAATAAGAGTATGGAAAACAATATTTCCTCTATCCAATCCACTTATGAAAAATAACTATTTTCTGTATCTAAGTAACCATAAAAAATCTGTTCATTCTGTATTTTACAGATCTTCACATTTTCAGTTCATTATTCTTTATTCTTATGAGAAACCACTGCAACGTTGAATGACATGGATGATATCAAGATAATTTTACATTTGTGTTACTTTAATGTGTATAAAAGTTTATTTCTGATAAAATAATGAAATCAGAGAGTAAACATTACAGAGGCAAATTCTAAAAGAAGTATTTTTTTAAATCACTACAGACCAAGGTCAGTTGGTCTTAGAACAGCATTCAAAACCTATAAATATGATCACCTCAGAGATTGGACTATGTCTTTTGTGACCAGATTATATTATTATTAAATGAGCAAGTTTTCATTTGATAAAATGTGATTTTAAAAAACAACATCAGAAGCAAATACATACCCAAGCTTCAAGGTCAATTGGGTCTTTTTATTCACAGAAATATGGAAACTAAGAAAGTTGGCTGACCAAAAATCTTGTTGTCATCTGTGAAAAATCAAAGTATTCAGTCCTTAGGGGATGGTCACAAAAATTTTTATAGAATTTAAAATGTATTATGTATATTGCGATTCATAAATGTTCTATATGTTAAAGTACTCTCAGGTCATTCAAACCTAGAAACAAAAGCTGAACTTAATTAACTCTTGGTCCTTCAAAGGAGAAACACAATCAAAAGTGCATCTTCCAGGGCTGGAGTGGTGGCTTGGCAGTTACGATGCTTGCCTGGCATGCACAAGTATGGAGGTTCGAACCCCAGCACCAAGTACACAATGAAGTGTCAGGGTAATGAAGGCCATGTGAAAAACTGAAATTGATTCTCTCTCTCCCTGGCTCATGTTCTTCTTTCTAAAAAAAATGCATCTTCCAAAAAGGAAAACACAGGGTGGACAGTGGTATACACCTGTAATCCTAGCAACTTGGGAAGCTGAAGCAGGAAGATAGAAAGTTTTCAGCCAGCCTCAGCAACTTAGACCTTATCTCAAAATTAAAATAAAAAATTAAAGATAAAAAGAGGGGAGGGTGTAGCTCAGTGGTTGAGTACCACTGAGTTCAATCCTAAGCACCAACAAATAAAGAAAAACACAGGGTTATGTTCTAGGTCCAAAGTCCTGTCCTTGAAAAATGATGTCAAGATAAATTATTGTCATGTGCCCTGTTTGCTGGAAGGCTTCTGATTTGAAATATTGTACCTCATCTGGATGGTGGGGTTGTGGCTTTTCCAAACAGTTCAAATCTTTCCATTTTCATTAACATGATTTTAAAAAGTAAAGTTTTTAAAGATCTATGATTTTAAAGAACAAAGATCATCAGCACCACACTCTGAAATTTATTAATCAAAGCAAATTTTACAGATTTAAAGACTGCCACAACTAAGCTCCAGCAGACAAGAAGATCACATTTGTGACAAGTAAGTGGTTACCCAATTCCATAAGTACTAACGCAGCTCAGCATTACCCTCTTAGTCTAAAGAATCATTACCTTTTTTGAAGGTTGAATGTTGCTGACAGGACCAGAGTGAACGGACCATGTTTCCTATTATCTTCTTAGATAAATCAATACATTTTAATTCAGTAATTATGAACTGAATATTTGCTATGTTATTATTATTTTGTTATTTAATTCACAAAAACTCTGTGCAGTATGTACAATCACAATTCTCAATGTTATTTAGTTAGGAGAGAACCAGCAGGAAGATGAAATAACCATTTGAAGAGTATAAGAACAGGAAAGGATTACTAAGTTAACTGGTTAAGTTCTCTATTGGACTTTAAAATCACAGGAACATATTCATTTCTGCATGTTTACAATTCTAACCTTTTGGGGTTCTAAATCATCTGTAACTATCAATTTTGGATTTGTAGTCAAATATACTAGGACAGCAAAGTTACTCAGATAACCTCAATCAAGCTTATTAGAAAATACTTCGGTGTGACTTCAAAATGACAAGCAACATTACTTTGTATTTTTTCAGATCCAGGATAAATATTTTTCTATTACTTTTTTTGTGGGGGATACTGGGGATTGAACCCAGGGATGCTTAACCCATGAGCCATATCTCCACCTCTTTTTAATTTTTTTTTTAATTTTGAGACATGGTCTCACTATGTTGCTTAGGGCCTCACTAAATTGCTGAGGCTATGTTTGAAACAATCCTCCTAACTCAGCCTCCTGAGCTGCTAGGATTACAAGCATGCACCACTGGCCTGCTCATTACTTTTTTATAGGTTCTTTTTACTTATATATAACAGTAGGATTCATTTTGACATAATAATAAAGCATGAAATGTAATTTGTTCTAATTCAGTCTGCAGTACTTCCCCTTCCCCCTCCCCTCCTCTCTCCCTCTGTTCCCTTCCTTCTACTATGCTGATCTTTCTGCTGTTTGCATATAGCTTTTTTAATTAATGATTTTTGGATTACATGAGTGAGATTCACTGTGGTATATTCATATATGTATATAGGAAAGTTAGCTAAGATTCATTCTACTGTCTTTCTCTATCTATCTGTCCTCCCTTCCTTTCATTTCCCTTTGTCTACTCCACTGATCTTTCTTCTATATTTTAATCCCCTCACCTTATTTTTTATTCAGAAATTTATTTGAACAATCACACAATCTTCTAA
>PVKS010043038.1:0-15113 GCA_004027875.1 Aplodontia rufa | reverse complement strand
CCTAAGTCAGATAATCTTTTACCATGTGATTTAATTACCACTATAAAGGCAAATGCTACAACTTTACCCTGATTTGTAAATTCTTCCATAAAATTCTGTTTACTTTATTATTATTAATTAATGTAATATTTTCCATACCTGGGGATTATGTAAAAATGTAGAATTTTATACCCTACCATAGAGATTTCAACTAATTAATCCTGAGGTAGGGTGCAGAAATCTACATTTTTAAGAAGGGATCCTACGTGAGTCTTTAGAGACAGCAGTGATCAGCATTGGGGAAACATGGGTTTCTGGTATAATTCAGTTGTCATAGCCAGTTGGTAATAATTGTCCATAATTTGTAATAAATAGTAAATGTTGGTATATAATGGAGGGAAGAGAGACATCAGGAAAAGATTCAAGAGATGAATGATAAAATGAGAGACTTCCAAGGTCTGAGGTCTCCCATAAGACCTTGGCACTAAGTGGCAATTGCCAGGAAGCCCATCCTAAGAACTGTGGCAGCTGGGACATTCCCAGGAGCAAACAGCCAGAGGTCAGCTGTGCACATGCTGGATGCAGGCTCACTGCCACACTTTGGAAGAAAATGACAGGTCTTGACAAAATCCTGCCTTTGTTCTCATTGTTAAAATATGAAGGAATGATCCAAATAGAATGGAAAAAAACAGCACAAAAGGAAACCAGGAAGCTCTACCCTTCAATTAATTTGAAAACATAAAAATCCTATGACAGCAGGATGGAGTATTAATAATATTTATTGGGTGTTTACTGTGGACTGATTTTTGGGCTAAACACTGACCATAATTATTTTGCTTAATTGATTAACCCACAAGAACCCTATGTGGTAGGCATCTTTATTTTAGAGAGGGTAGAATGAAGGCTCAGATTTAGGTAGCAGGCTAAAAGTCACACAGCTGCTAGGTGGCAGAGCCCTCATCTGAAGAAAGTGTGATTCTAGAGCCCAAGCTCTTGACCACTGTCTGTGAAGCAGAGAAGGCAAGCGCATGATGGGTCTGTGCCTCCACCACCTCCAGTGCCGGCTTCGTTGCTAACAGAGGATTCTCATTAAGACAGGCATGGATTTGTGTTCTCTCTCCTTACACTCTCAGAATGAACAGCAAGGAGTGCTGTTATCCTACTTTACAGGTGAGGCACAGGGAGGTTAGATGACCAGCCAGGGTCATGAAGCTTGCCAGTGGCGGAGTTGGGGCACTTACCCTGGCAGTGGGGTACCGGAGTGCACACCCTGATCCTTGATTCTATTGCAGCCTCTCACACAGAGGAATTATCCAGTCCAAAGTTCTTACGTGGAATGACATCATGTTTTGGTCACCCCCACGGTGCCCCTACTTCCCTGAGTAGAAGATGTACTTCCTCACATTCGTAAGCTTACCCGTCTCTTTCCTTGAATGTAATGTTTTTAAAGACTCAATGATTTGTTATGCCTGCACAATCCCTTTCAGATTATCTCCTGCTATGAAAGAGCTGTTGAGCTCTCCATTACATTTTGCACAGTACCAGAATATGCTTCAAACTAATCTTTAAGACACTTTTCTGAGAATCAGAACTGATTACATATTCAAAGAAAAAGTTTCATTGATAGCTTTGGCAGAATTAAGTAACTTGATTAGAACTTGAACTTATAGTACACTGGATTCATTCTGTTGCTTTCATATATTTCAAGAACAGGGCACCCTGCATTTGTGTTTAAGCTGGAGTTGGTGAGGTGGGAAAGCAAGGCTGCCAATCAGGCAGGGAACAGAAGTGTCTGAGCTGGTGCTCAGAGGCAGCTCCCTCTCCCAGGGATGTGCTCCCCTCGTGGCCCCAAACGCTAGACTTCTATTACAGAGTAGGCTGCCTTGAGTGACTGGCCGAGGACAGCACATGAGTACTCTGTGACCAATACTCTCTACCACGAAGGTTATTCAGAAAATGAACTATAATAACAGTTCAAAGCATTCTTTTATTTCATAACTACTATGAGTAAACTTCATAAGGAAGGTCTGAAAACTGATGCTTCTTTTTGGACTTGGGGAGACAGACTATGGTAGTACAATTGTTTGCCAATGCACAATGTTCCCTCTTATACCTCTTGGCTTGGGGTCCTCTGTGGGCCACATCTTGGTGTGTGGACAATTTGACTTCAGTTTGTCTCTTGTCTTTTTTGTCAAGTACACTCCAAAATTAGGCAGAATTTCCATTTTTACTGTAACTCTATGTGACCTATCCTGCTCAGCCTACATTGAAAATATCATATGTAAAGAATTACTCTGATTTCTGATTCCCCTATATCATACTTTCTTTCTTTTCTTTCCCAAAGAATTTATCACATTATTCTATGTAATTTACTTACTTATCATATTTAGTATTTATTGTCTGTTCCCTTCTCTATCCAAATAGAAGATAAATTCATGAATGCAGGAATCTTTGTTTTGTTCATTGAAAACCCCTAAGCATCTAGTAAACATGTAGTAAGTGATCAAAAGCTTGTGAATAAAGTTATCAATAAAACTTTGACTAGGTCTGATTGGAAATTAATCCACATGGCTAGTGTGGGAACTACAAGTATATTTTTCTTCCTTTTTTTTTTTTTTTTAAAGAGAGATGAAGTGAGAGTGAGAGAGAGAAAGTAAGAGAGAGAGAGAGAAAGAGAGAAAGAGAGAGAGAGAGAGTTAATTTTTTATTTTTTCATCTGGTGTTTGTTTTTCCTCCACTTAGTTGTGTATGTGTTGCTGGGGATAGAACCTGGGTCCTCAGGCGTGCCAGGCAAGCGTTCCACTGCTGAGCCACCTTTTCAGCCCTTACAAGTATATTCTTTAAAAGTGTTTTCTTTTCTTAATACTTAAAACAAAGAACCACAGAATAAAAACCACCCATTCCTTACCTTGAAAACCATTTTTAAACTTGGCTCCATTTGGTAAGAGATCTGGAGTGTATTCACTGTAACCACCTACATAAAATTGACTGAAGACATTGAGACCAACTAGTCCTCCTGGGGAGATGACAGACTTATTTTTTTGGTCATCTACCTTTGAGAAAAAAAAATTATGAAGACCTATTAAAAAAGGCATTAATTCTTCAGGATGAATTAATTTCCTATAGTGAACCGTTAAGATATTCTTTTGTTATTTCCCATTAAGTTGGCATGAAAAATTTATAAAGACTAGAGTTCTGAAGAAATAAAGAACATGAAACTACTCAATTCTCTGCTTCTTTGTTGGTGTCTGTTAGCAAAGATATATTAATATAGCAGACATGGTTTTGAATTTCAATCAAAATCATAGTTCTTCAAAGATTAGGAGCTGGTATCCTGTTGGTACCCCTCCATCTAGCCTTGGCCCCTCTCCCATTCACTTTCTATCAGATGCAGCATCTACCAGACTCATTTGTCAAAAATTAGAAATGAACCATTGTACCCAGCCCTCCCAAAATCTTAAGTATCTCTCCCCAGCTTTCTGGATAAAGCTCTTGACTTCCTAGCTTGACATCTAAGTACTTTGATAATACAGACCTTGTCTACCTCACATGATACCTGTTGCTCTCCAACTGCCTCACCTAAAAACTACACAAAACTGCTTGCATTGATTAGACCCACACTGGCTACCATGCTTTTACTTAACTCCTTTTTATTTGAAGTTATGCTCAAGCATTGCTTCTTCTGGGGAGCATTTCCTGAAACCCATATCTCACCCTGCCCTAGGTTACCAATCCCTCTTATTTATTCTCACACCACCCAAATGTGGTCATCTCTCTTCTCCTGTTTGTTGCACTGGTTGTGAACTCCACAGTGACAGCATCATGGCCCATTTGCCTCTGTACCTTGGGGCTGATCCACCAGTTACGTGAGTCCTCAATAAATTTGTGGGATGGATGAATCAATCGGCTCTTTACCTTCATCCAGCCCGTTTGGAAGAGCCTCCCCAGATGTACAGTGTGGATTCCAAGGCTCAAATCAAGGGGCTCACTCCTGATACTTGCTATGCCAGATCCCAAGTCATAACTGTAAACCACACGGCCATTCAGCAGACCCACTGCCAGGAAGTCATCGCCATTGAACCCTGTGATGAAAAGAAGCACAGGGAGCACTCATCGAGGGGAATTCAAGAGTCCAGCCAGCTAGGTTTTCCCGTCTGGACGTGAACTATAGATCAGCATGGTTATATCAGACATTGAGTTTCTTATTAGCTTTAAGGCATGTGTGTGACTGGTTATTATTATTCATATCCCCAGAAACTGTTTGAACACTAATAGTTAATTCTTGTGAGCTAGCAGAGTTCTGGTCAAGCCAGGAAACGACCAATACCTAAGAGTTGAGTGAGATTAAAATCTTTTGTCTGAATAAGATTCCATGCATGTTTTTTCTTTATGGTGACAGAGAGAGAGAGAGAGAGAGAGAGTCAGAGACAGAGGAGAGAATCAATTTTTTTATTGAGTTTTTCACATGGCTTTCATTGCTCTTACACTTAGTTGCGTACCTGGTTGCTGGGGTTTGAAACCATGCATGCAGGGCAAGCACCGTAACCGCCAAGCCACTACCCCAGCCCCCAGTGCATGCTTTATAATAAAGAAAACTTTACAGGGCTGGACTGGTGGCTCAGTGGTTACGGCGCTTGCCTGGCATGCAGAAGGACACAAGTTCAAACCCCCGGACCATGTACACAACAAAGTGTCAGAGCAACAAAAGCCATGTGAAAAACTAAATAAAATTGATTTTTTTTCTCTCTCTCTCTTTCACCGTCCCTCTTCTCTCTCTCTAAAAAAAACAAAGAAGACTTAACAATAAAGCAGAATACTGGTAGATCACAAGATTCAAAAGGCGGAGGTAACTTAGCTTCAGCTTCCAAGTTCTCTTTATGATTTGTTGTGAGTAGAAAAGATCACTTCTTCCTATCACTGCTCAGAGCATGTTGTCATCGTTCTGTTTCAAGAACTCTGGGCCATGCCCTCCATGACCAGTTATAGGTGGTTGTTTCTGTATTCCATCTCCTCTCTAGCTCCCTTCTTTCTGTTAGTTCACAGGCAACTGTGTGGCATAATGAGTTTCAGGGAGACAGCTTGTATAGACCCATAAGAAAAAGGAAGTAGCTTGGTGAGACCCAGTGTCAGTCACTAGAGGAAGGTCCCAGCAGCAGGCTCGGTGGAATTAGGATTCCAGGATGATTGGTAGATGTAAGGCAAGAGGGATCAGGGACCCAAATTTGTCACCCAGCTTTTGAAAGGTGTATTTGTGGGTGGAGTAAAAGAGGACCTCAATACTGAAGCTTGCAGGCAGGGAAATGAGGCAAAAGATTTTGCTCTGAGAAACAATATAAGGACCCTGGAGAAATAAGATAAATTTAAGCATGGGAAGCAGAAATGAGTCTGTGGACATGAACAAAATTTATTATGAGCACACACAGCCTCTTACTTTTGTACCCATAAGAGTGACATATTGTCTGCTGAAATGGTTTCTATTGCTAGTCTGATCAGGGTAAAGGAAAGATGTATCTGCAGGAATGAGGGTTTCCAGAAAGAGGAGGGAGGTTGACTTCCTAAGGCACTGAAAAACGGAAAACAGGAATATTAGAGACACCTGATCTCTATCTCTTCATTTTTCAAAGGGTCTGCCATGGGGCCTGGGCTGGGCAATTTTTGAAAGCTCTCTAGATGAGTCAATCCATAGGTGACAGCATCTGTATGAAGTGACATAACCACTGACCAAGTCCATTGGGAATGCATGTCTGTCTCTCCCTCTCTCCCCACCTGCAATGCTTCAACAGATTGTCCAGGTCATATACTTAAAATGAAAAGAACTCTTAGGGGGGAAAGATAGAAATAGGAAAGTAGTTAGAAAGGCAGAAAAAATAAACCATCACCAGATACTGGAGTAGAACTTTCAGGCAGCTGTTGGAATATAGAAGAAATTGAGAGAGAGATGGCTGGGAAAGGAAAATTATGAGATTTTTCTGTAGGTTATAAATCAGGATCCTTTTTGAGAAATTCTACTGGAGATTCTAATTGTCTTTCAAATTATTCAGGATGCTGGAAGGGAGGCCACATGATGCCAGTTGAACTGCAAGTTGGAGGGAGACCAGCTTCATTAGGGCCACATTCATTCCTTTTTGTATTGTCACTACTCTTCCTTGTTATGAGAACCTGTACCATGCCTGGGAGCAACAACATCCCCAAACTGCTCAGCGGCCTGGTTAGGAGGAGATAGGAGTCGTTTTTTTTTTCTTTCCTTTTCTTTTTTCTTTTCCTAGGGGGAGCACAGTGGGAACCACAGTGGGGTTAGTCATTAATATGGGGTGGGGAGGAGGGTGAGAAAATTCAAAGGATGTGATTTTTTTTTCAGGGCTGAGGACTGAACTCTGGGCCTTGCACGTGCTAGGCAAGCGCTCTGCCACTGAGCTAAATCACCAACCCCAAAGGATGTGATTTTTGAATCAGTTTCCAAGTTAATCTTTGAAATGACAAGCAACAGCTTCCTGATGGATGAGGAAGGGGGAGGTGCTGAAGATCACTGTTCAAACTAGAAGGAGCAGTGTTATAAAACCCAGAAGGTGCAGGAGGAACACAACTCTCTTAAAGAACTGCTGAGGCCTGGGCCTGGCTGGTTTTTACTGTCTGTGGCAGGAAAAGAAACTGAATAGGCAGAAAGGACTGGATTCAAGGGCATAATATGCTATAATGAATGATCTAAATATTTACTTGAGACTCTGTGGAATCATGAAAGAGTTTAGAATGAGAGAACTACATTAGATCTGGATTTTGAAGAATTGCCCAGCAATATTGTGGGTAGAACAGAGAGGCAGAGGAGGAGCCCCTCTGGGAGGTCATCCAGAGACTCAGAAGAGGAACATTGAAGGTCTATCAAGGCAAAGGCACAGGGGACAGAAAAAGGGCAAAGGATTAGTTCTGTGGTTTAGAAGGAAAATTTGAAAGCACAGATCATTTTTGATAAAAAGGTGAGGAAAAGGGAGGAGTTGATGATGGTTCTGAAGAATTTGGTTTAAAGGGCCAGTTGGGGCAAGAAGGTGGGTTATGAAATAAGAAACCTAGGAAAGGAGCAGTCTGGAAAAAGTGCCCAACTCCAGGTTATGGCGTCCTTACCTATAGACCTGTACCAAAGCTTAGGAGTGGGGATAAACATGAGGCAGGGATAAGAGGAGCCAGGGAGCCAATCAGACCATCAAGCAGATGAGAGCATCTCCTTCCATATCACGGACCCGTCAGGTTCCTTTCCTTTCCACCACTCCTTCCACTCTGGACCTTCCCTCAGCAAGGGAGTAGGTAGGAAAAAAAAAAGCAGTTGACTACCAGGGGTGGAGTCTGGGAGGTGAACAGTATTTTAAACATTTGTAATTGTTTGAGGGCCATGTTTCCCAAACCTGCTGTTCATCTCAATCAACCAGGGAGTGTGTAAAAAATACAAAACCTATCCTATACCACCTTCATGAAACTCTTCAAAGCTGGTTCTTGAAAACACAATTTTAACAGGTTCCCCAGCTACATACTAAGGACTGATATTAGTAACTGTTGAGGGCCGGGGCATGCAACCTGTGCTGTTGAATCAGAAAATGTATAAGCAGACAGGGAGAGATAGGGACCAACGGAAACCAAGGTCAGACTAGTCTCAGACAAAGACAAGCCTAGATTGAAAATCACTTCAGTTACTAAAAAAGAATAAAAAACTATCATAAGAAACAAGGACTTATACAGTAAGGGATGAGAGAACAGCTGAATAACTGCTAGTGGGGAGGAGGAAGAGAAGAGCCCTCTAAGTAAGATAAAAAGACAGACCCATGTTAAGGTATGGGCTTTGGCTCTGAGGTCCTGCTTCTCACATGGGAGGCCTTTCCTTTTGCTTTCATTTCTTCTCTAAGCTCTTAAATAAAGATTTTGTTTGCTGCTTTACCTTGGATTCAGTGACTTTAATTCTTTTTTGTTAAGACAAAGGATCAGAAACAGACCGTATCATTGTCACATGGGGCTTTGAGTTGAGAGCGGCCCTGTGTTGGTTTAATGCTCTGCTATCACTGTCTTGAACTTCTTAATGCTTTCCTCTTTGAACTTCGTTTTAAAAGAGAAGTATGTAGGACAATCAACATGAGTGGGAGCAGAGGGTATCTATATAAATAATTCGAGCGTTTGCTGCTGTTGCCATTCTATGCACACATGGGGTTTGTGATGTTCCTAGGAGAACGGAGTGCCACCAGTACTGAGCATTCAGTGAGCTTCAACACCTGTACAGGGCAAATATGTTGTGTCTGATGACTGAGTGGGGAGAGGCTCTGTTTCCCTTCTGAACTGGAACTCGGTTTAAACACAGAAAGAAGGCAAAAGTTACTCCTGTTGCTTCCCTGCGTTAGCTAATTATTTGCATTAGAAATTATGACAAAGAAAAGGGAAAGAGAGGGAACATGTTTTCCTCTCAGTCCTTCCTTAACCATTGGTAAGCTCAAAATAAAGCTGACAGAATGTGCACATTTCAGGAGGTGAAATGAAGACCGTTCCCATGATTTTTTTTTGTGCAATGTCTCCACTGTTCTGGTAAGAAAGAGGTACACATGCATGTGCAAGCTATGAAATATTGATGTGTAATTTTGGTGACCTTCTATATGAGTTAAATGCTCTTGTACTTTCATTTCAAGCTGGCATTGTACAATATAAAAATGAATGGTAAAATTCATGCTACTAATTTAATGTTTTCATTTTACTTAACTTGGAATGACAAAAGTAGTAAGTAAAAGACACACTAAAAAGCTGAAGAAAGGAAGATGATTTATATTTTAGCACCTTTAATGATTTTGTTTTCTGCATTCTGAGCAGAGGAGCTCACATTTCCATTTGCAATGGTCTCTACACATTACACAGCTCTACCTGAGGGGGAACCCTTTGGTGCCCTCACATAGCAAACAAGCAAAGAAGAGCAACATAAGAACTAGTCTGCCCTAAGCATCTAGGCTGCTGTGAGCCTTTGTGGGTGGCTGAGATGAGACTTTGAAACCCATAGGGGCAGGAGATCTGTCTCAGGGTTTATGGGAGATGCTGATGTACACAGGGACCTCTAAAAGTCATTCATCTGCTGGGTAGTGGAGAACTTATCTGAAGACAGCCTGATTCCAGAGCCTGCACTCTCAATCATTCTGTGCAGCAGAGAAAGAGAAGCAAGAATCTGATTGGGTTGTGTTCCCTTCACCACCTTCAGTACCCATTCCCATATGCTCCTATCCCAGGAATAAGGAGCTATCTCAAGACTTTTCTAAGGATTAAGTAAAATTTAACATGTGTTCATCATCACAATGTGGACCTAGCACATAGTAGGTAGTCATTAAACACATTTCTTTGTTTCTTTCTCTTTTTTCTCAACTATGTCTTGCCCTTAGCTCTGTGCATCACACCCTGGCTGCCCCCTGCCCCCTACCCCCTGCTTTCATTAAAGTCCGGGAAGCAGGTATTCCTGACCTGTACACTACAGTACACATCTGCCCCCAGTTAACTTCTGGGATCAGGGACAGCAGCAACATTTTTTTTTCTTTTTTCTTAAAGCTGTAGATCTGACTGCTTCAGTGCTTTATTCTGATCCAACGAAAAGATTTTGGAAGCTCAACTATGGCGGTGAAATGAAATTGTGAAGGCATGGTTTGTTAGCATTTTATTTTATATTTTGTGTTCCCTACAATTTCTTGTAATGGAAATCTCTTGACTTCACAGTACATAATAATATAAGCAATAGTATATTCTAACAACCATTGATGTCTTAGAATAATTTCATTCTCAAATGCAATGTTCTATTACAATATTATTCCATGAGTAGTTTTGGTACATATATAGAAATTTGTATTTTTACATTTGTCAGTTCACAAAGTAACAGGTGGCATTCCACATTTTTTTTTTGGGATAGTATATAGAGATATTTAGAACTGACAGGAGGAGAGCTCTTTTTCATGAAGAGAATTGGAACTAAGCTCATTTGGGATTCAGAACACAAACTCACAGTGAATCGTAATGAAACCAAGCTTAGGAAGATTTTCAGACAAGGCAAGGGATCCTTGTTGAATATTACTTCACAGCTGGTGCTAAGAAGGAAGGATTTAGAGAGATTATGCTGTGCAAGTGGTAAGAAGGGGTGGAAGGAAACAATAGGGGATGACTCTACACAAACAGTGGTTAAGAGCAAGGAGATCTTAGGAAGCAAATTAAAATCCTCTTAGAATGCACAGAAAATAAAACACCGGGTCTCTGGCTAGAAGGAAGAGTCATAACTCAATTACCCAAATGCTATTAAGCAGAGACTTTCAGAGTGGGTGTGTTGTGGTGAACCATGGTTAGCATTATAACAGCAATTCATAACAGACTCATTAGGAGAAATCCCATGAGGAAAGGAGATGCTGTGGCCAGAAGAGCATCTGGCTTCGGAATTGGCGGAAAGCAATGATTCACTAAAGCAGGCAGGGACTTTGTCAATGTGAAGAAAGGGATGGTGGCATTGTTAGCCACGGGAGTGACTATGGCAGATGGAAACATGGGATGCTCTATGGACATCCTGAAAGAATAGAGCAAAGAGGCTGAGATGATAGCTGTCAGGCCAATATAAGGAGTCTCAGCTGTGTTTTAGAAGTGTGTGATAGGAGGGGTACATGGTGGTGACAGCAATGGATTCTAAATGCAAAAACCTTAGGAAGCTAAAATATTATAAGATATAAAATGTTATAAGATAAAGTATTTGCATAATAAACATATGATTATAATTATTATGGTAATTTATTCCCTAAATTACTTGGAAGTACTTACAGGATTCTTTGTTTTTGGTTTGTTTTAAACCTAAAAGTTATGCTGTTTATATCAGTGGTTTTCCTAGCTGGCTGAACTTGGTGGCTCAGTCTCTGATTTAATTGCCTTGTATGGGTAAGATGGGAAAGTCCATTACACAAGGAGAAGGAAAAGACCAGAGGTTTCGGAGAAATTGTACAGGGAGAAAAGGAGCAGATCTGTGGAGCAACCCTGCGGCTTTCTAGTAATCATAATGGAATGCTTATGGGGGCAGGGGTGTGCAACGGAAGTAGCAGTAATTGGAAATCATCTGATTAGCTGTATCTTGAAGGATGCCTGACAAGAGTAGCTTGTGGTTTGAGCCATAGTTTGATTATGCAGTTCTCAAAAAGAAGAATAAGGTATATAAAAGAAGTAACTCAAACCTGTGTATTGGAGAGATTTTCTAAAGACACTGCCCTTTTCTTTCTTTCTTTCTTTTTAAAGAGAGAAGGACAGTGAGAGAGAGAGAGGGAGAGAGAGAGAGAGAAACAATTTTTATTTAGTTTTTCATGTGGCTTTCGTTGCTCCGAGACCTTGCTTGTATAAGTGGGTGCTGGGATTCGAACCCGAATACCTGCACATGCTGGGCAAGCGCCGCAACCACCGAGCCACCCTGACACTTGCCCTTTTCTATCACAGATTCTGATCAATCATTATATCACACATCGCAAATCTGTGCATGCTTGTGTTCTCACTGCAAAACCCCCCAAATCAGAACCACTGACTTGGGGAGAGGTGGAACCTGACCCTCCAGGGTCCAGCATAGGGATTCAGAATGGTCTGGGAGCTGTTCGTTGCTTGTTCTAAGGGGAAATTAGGGAGTTCAAAGGGGCATATTGGGAGTCGAAGTATTTACATCAACAGTGCTGTGAAATCCATGTGTATTTTAGCACACTTCAGTTAATCCAAAGGTTAATATCATAATTTTTTTAACATCATAGAAGCACGGTAATTTTCATTCAATTGATCGATAATCTTTTTTTTTTAATTTAGAAAGAATGATTTACTAGTAGAAAAAGAATAGATGTCATTTGTTATTTTTTCAAACTACTTTTTTTCTAATTTGGTAAAGTATTTGCTTGTATCAAATCTCATTGAGTGCTCTGAATACCATAAGGTCCTTTGCAGAGGTCAGCATTGTCCAGAGCAGTCCCAGGACAGGACTGCTATATAGCTACTTCCTTTTATCTCTGTTTTGAAAATAATGGCATTGCTAACACCTCATCAGATTGTCTTTAACAGTAACTCAAAGTGTTTTAAAAAGACAGAACAAATGCATTCAGAAATTCTAAGTAATAAATGGTTTCCTTCTTATTTTGGCGTAGAAGGTGAAAGAGATGGCATAAGAGCAGCCATAGAGACTGATGCTGGGAAGTCTCCATGCTGCCCACTCAGTGGCTGCTAATCGCTGACAGGAGTTTCCCATGTGCAGATCCTTTGTGGCCATAATTTGATTCTAGTTCTAGGGCTAATAAAGTCTTAGGGTTTCTGAAAGAAGGAAAGTGTCTCTTTATTAAATATTCTTGATTTTTACAGTACAGTGACACTGACACAGAGACATGAAAATGAACTTAATCCAACTTCAGTTGACTGTTCAACCGTCTTTGAGAGTTTTGAGGAAGAAAACTAAATGAAATATGAATGAAAAGAGATAAGTGTGAAGATTTTGGGAAAATAATGGAAGAAGTACATGGAATTAGAATAAAAACTAGTGATACAAAGGGAAAATATATCTAATGTGATACATGGAAAACAAGATCCAAAAGATTTGTAGGTTTGACTACAAGAAGAGTATGTGTTTGGTAGTGTAGTGTAGACACTGAACCATTTTTGTCCCATGTTGATTGTCAGTTTCTATAAGGTGCCAAACCAACATTAAGATGACTTGAGAGCTGGGAGCAGTATCACACCCATGTATTCCCAGTGGCTTGGAAGGCTGAGACAGGAGGATTGTAAGTTTGAGGACAGTCTCAGCAACTTAGGGAGGCATTAAGCAACTTAGTGAGATCCTGTCTCAAAATAAAAAATGCAAAGGGCTGGGAATGTGGCTCAGTGGTTAAGCACCCCAGGCTCAATCCCCAGAACCAAGACAGGGAAAACAATGACTTAAGATTTTAAATAAATCCTCAAGGAACGCACAGTCTTTGTTTATCATAAGATCTGTACAGATTCCTATTATAGTGCCAGACTTTTCACTTCCTGTTAACATCACAATTAAATTACAGGTATTCTAATTTTGTGAAAGCATCAGAACCATGCACAGCCATGATCATGATGTGTCTTCATTTTCCATTGTGCACAATGGATACTGTAGTGTCCGTCTTACGGAAAGAAATTATGCAAAAGCATCTAATACAAACTGGTTAGTGTCATGGCAAATCAAAATACTGCTCTCAATTCCTGCTGTGCTAATGAACAGTGTGGCAAGGCTGCTAGTAATAGCAGATTCAGCGCAGGGCTCAGAGCACCTCAGAATGTGATAGAATGATTTCCTTATTTTTATCTCTCTCTAATAAAAATGAGCTTAGATGAGAAATAGTGGCAAATTTAGATCTCTCCTCTGTTGCTGTCCAAAAAGGACATGAAAATAAGGGATGATAGCATCAGTTAGTGGGTAAACTTGAATAAACTTGAATCCTCACAAGATGGAACCACATGTGTTTGCTGGCAGTGCAGAATCAATATAAAAAGTGTGGGTTGGACTGGGTGAGGTGGGGCACACTGGTGACCTCAGTGCCTAGGAAGGCTGAGGCAGGGGGATCACATGTTCAAGGCTAGTCTCAGATACTTAGTGAAACCCTAAGTAACTTGTTGAGACCGTCTCAAATTAAAAAAAATATATAAAGGGCTGGGGATGTGGCTCAGTGATTCAGTGATAAAGTGCCCCTGAGTTCAATCCCCATACAAAAGCATGGGTTTGTAGTTGACTGATATGCCCATGACTTCTCCATCTTCCCCCCCCGCCCTTTGGCTATTTCGCTATGAGATTGAAGTAACTCTGAATGATACTTACAGGTATATTTATTCTATAAATATGAAAAAAGGTAGTGGGAGGCTTTGCCAGGGTCTTTGTCATTTCTAGCGGAATGCTATTCAAATGTGACAGTGTTTGTGTGTTTCTCAGTCAGTACAGATTTAGTTTAACTTCTTTGTAAACTGTCTTAGAAAATTCAAATTATTTAATGACTTAGGCAATTTTGACTTTATAGTTCCAGATGTTTAATTCTATGAAAACTAAGATTTGAGATTTTGAGGTTGTTAGGAAGAAAACTGTTGCGAATTTCAGTCCTCCTACTATGATTACAGAAGAAAATAACGAATGCTTTTCTGTTGTAAAAAAAAAATCAAATATGGGCATACACTGTCTGTTTTGCTTTTAAAGTGCCCATCCATGGAATTGAGAGGTTGCTGCACTGAAGAACTGGCTGCAACCTGCTCCCTTATTCATCAGGCATCTTCCTTTCACCTGATCTGTACCCCTGGCTCTCTAAAGAACAGCTTGGGCTGATTGCTTTTTGTGACTCTCCCACTCCCACTTCATTTTTCTTTTTCTGTTCTATAGATGACATTCATTTCATTTCTTTCCATAGAAAAATATCAAGCTATATTTATGTACTCTCATTTCTGTTACAGTTAGTAAGTAAGGGCTTGAAGCAAACAAGAAATTATTTGGCATGAAATACGAGGCAACCTTTCATAATTGCAACAGCATAGAAATCCTACATGCTGGCGACTGATGGAAAGCTATGCTCATAACATATTAGGCACATGGATCAAATTTACAGGAAGTTGTATGTTTTTTTTTTTCTGAAAAATTCCATCACTGAATTTTACTTGTTAAATATAGGTTGCAGGGCAGATTTCACCTTTGTTTTCAAGGAGATAAACAGTGATACCTGTCTCCCCTTCCTCCTTTTTTAGGTCCTAACTTTTTCACTACCGTTGAGATCAATCTGTGCCTACACAGTGTTATTAGCTAACCAGGACAGCCTCTGTCTGTAGAGAGTCTTTCAGTTGAAAAGGAATCAATAAACATGTAATTATTGATTTCCCATATGGTACCCAGCATGTGAATGATGCAGTTGGGGATACAAAAGAAATTGAAGAAGGTTTATTGTAAAGGAATTTAAGATAGATATTGCTGAGGGACAAGATTATGAAATCACTGCTATTCTAATGTTTTTGATTGATGAAAAAGGACCTTCATAGGGTTCAAAGTAATGATTGTGAATCACAAAACAATATGTAATCAGGTCTCAAACAATGGGGTGTAAGCTACAATTGCTATACCAATATAGGGGGCCTGCATTCAT
>PVKS010043037.1:0-15111 GCA_004027875.1 Aplodontia rufa | reverse complement strand
CCACCCTCAAGGAAGAGGCAGGTGTGAAACACACAGAGAGTCGTGACAATATATCCGGTTCAGATTTTTCAGTAGGTCCAAATGATTTCTTTCTTTTCCCATGGCTTGGAAGGATATTATTTCAATATTCTTTTAGCACATTTTTCTCTTTGCTTAAAGCCAGCTTTAGTTCTATTTCTGTCACAACCAAAAGAGCCTCAATAGAGAGGTTGCCACTCATCATTCTGGTTCCCAGCTCCAGGTGGAGCTTGGATTTCATATTCTGATCTCTGCCTTACAGCGCTCCTTCTCAAGGGCCGTTTCACTTGCCTTGTTCTTGACTCATGCCACAATCAAGTGGTGAGCCTTTCCCACCTGCCCATGCCAGCACCCTCTCAAGCCTCCAGGCTCTGCGTATAATCTGAGGAAGACATTTGGCTATTACCCCAAGGAAACCCACACAAGCACCACACCTTAAAGGCTCCCAGTTCAATGATTAGTCCAAGTACCTACCCTGATGCTCTTAACTATTTTAGTTTTTGTAATTTGCATTTTTGCAGTATTCTTCAAACCCTTTGTAGAATGAGGTAGGCTAAGTTATAATCCACTAAACATTGCTGAGCATCTGCTGTCAGCTAGGAACTATTTGTCAAAAGGAGACATGCCCCGTCCTTGAAATGCATACAATCTTGTTAAGCAAACGATGCAGAGCTAGAGAAGAGAGACAAGAGAAGAAGAAAAAAGAAAAGAAGAAAACTCAACACCTGGCAAGTCACAGGGCTTAGAGCATGAGTTTCATACAACCCAACAGAGTAAGTCTTTGATAGATGAGTTTGCTTAGGGTAAAATTGATACAAAGTGTATCCTGTTGGAATTATTGTTTGACCTGCACAGTATTTAAAGTTTTTTTTTAATTAGCAATTATCACTTGAAAATCATATTACCTACTTTAAAAAACCATAAATTTTGCATTTCTTTTGATTTACTAGGAGATCTCACGACAGGTGGTCATTCCAGGTAGGGATAACCAGCGTAAGCAAACCTCCTTTAAGCTAAGTGGCCACATTCTGATGATCACCTGGCCAGCTGCCTACCATTAGGCTCCCCAGCCTGGTCCCGAAGCCATCTGGTTTTGCTACCTGAGGCTCAAGTTGAAACTCAGTTTCCATTTTCTAAGGAGCTCTGGCGAGTTGGCAGGGGGACCTTAGGACCAACCCACATATCAGTTGATGCCCATCTTCACAAGCAGCCAATCCACTCTTTGAAGCGCCATTGACCAAGGCACGCGATAGCAGTGAGAATGGGCTGCGTGCAGTCACCAGGCTACAGGTGAACTAGCTTCTCCTGTTCTGTGAGAACAGAAAGACGGAGACCCCTTCACCAAGCCATGCATCAAACACCCAGCGCTTGCAGCCTCAGATTTTCTTCAGAGCCTCTTCCTTATTATTTTTAACATCCACATTTTTTCCCTTTGTTGCATTTGAATGCAGATGATACAGAATGAAATTCCTTTGGCGGCTGTGTGTGCGGGAGTGCGCAAAAGTATTTATGAATCCTAAATGAAGCTGGCTGCGGAGCCAGGGAGCTCCAGCAGAGTGGCGGCGTGTGTGCCCGCCGGAGTCTGAGCTCTTACACGGGAAGCTGCGTTTGATATCTCATTTGTTGGCTGTGTTCCTCTCAAAGCTGAGCGCTGTTTAACCCACTTTGCCATAGCAGAAGAGACTGGCTGGGCAAGGGGAAAACCATCCCACAAAAATGCCCTGCAATAGTAGGAGAGGTGGCTTCGGGGCATGTGACATGTGCTGCCACCATGTGGTTGGGTGTGGCACCACACCCTGCGGGACCAAGGGGGCACCTGCTGGAGGTGGGGTCTTTCTGACCCCAAACAGCCCTGAAATCCCAGATTTGCAGGGGAGTGTGGACTGGGAATGGCTTTTATTTGGGTTCTCAGACAAAGATATGCTTTCTGTTTCTCCTTTCATAAGAAACTTCTCTGGCAAACCCAGAGCCCCCCTCCAACCCTGGCCTAGGAGAGACTCAGCATGGAGCCCCGACTGAGTCCGCCTCTTCCTGCTAGATATTCAGCCCACGCATGACAGAGACTTTGGCAAAATGCTAGCAATCAGAAACCCACTCTTCATAGACATAAAAGAGTCAGTACATAGGTCTCCCCAATAATGATAGTCTACATGCATTAGCATATATTTTCTTGAGAAGCAAGCTACCAGAGTATGTCCCTAAAAGCAATTCACTCTATTTACAGCTATTCTGAAACCCCTGAGAGGGAATCATCTTGGAGTACTGCAGACACCACACTGAAAATAGTGAAAAACATTCAATTTGGAAACAATTTTACCTTGATTTTTCTTTCTTTCTTTTTTTTTTTTCTCCTCCCTTGTGAGTCAGTCCCACAACTTCTGCTCTTCCCCTACCTGAAGGTGTCCCCTGGCTTGCCTCCTGCTGGGTTCCCATTGCTGTATGGTGTCTCCACAGTGTGGCCAAGGTGATCAAAAGGAAACCTGATCTTTCTTCCTGATGGAAATATGTCATTCCCCAAACTGAGTAAGGATGCCTGGGGAGGCAGAGAGCAAAGACTATGTCGGAAGGCAGTAACAGCATAATCACTACCATGCTAAGATTCTTCTCCAGGAGGTAACTGCAGCTCTTTAAAATAGTGGCAATATGAATGTCATGTCCTATTACCCCATCCTCTGGGCTAATAATAAGATTCCATAACCATGTCAATAATGAGAGAAAGGGAGCAAGAAAGTATCCCTTTGATTACATAAAACATCCAGATACCTAGCATAGCCTTGTAAATCACTCAGCTCATGGGCGCACACGTTGCCTGAGAAAGGCAGAAGGTGAGTCATGACTTGCATCTCCATCAAAGCCAAGGGCATGCCTGCTGCCAGGGCTAGCTGGGAGGGGCCGAGAGCCCCATCCAGTTTGGCAACTAAGTCAGAGATAAGGACTTGCAAGTGCTGCTTGTGAATGTGCTGGATTCATACTCAGGAGACAAAGGTGAGATTCTCCGACTTTGCTTAGCTGTGTCCCTTAGTGAGAGTCTCTGAGCCTCAAGTCCCTTAGCTGCAAAATGTGGATGACAATACCTAATCCTATATGCCCACAATTTTCTCGTCAGGGTACAATAAAAAGTCCAGTGGTTTCCAAATCAATAGTGCAATCCTTTTTAAACAGAAAAATCATGTGTGAAATTCTAGGGTAACACAGATCAGTGCTGAGCTGCTGTAGGTGGAGGGGGTAGGAGCACAAGACAGACCCTTCCTTGTCCCCAGAGTGGCTTCTGAGGTGCCCATGAGTACCCTACAGTGCTCAGCAGTGTAATATGAAAACTGGAGGGAAAATGCTTTGAGATTGTGTATTATTATTTTTATTAATAATAATAATAATAATACAAAGTGGCCATTAATGGAGGTAATTGTAGGAATTGAGAGACAAGATTGATCAGTGTAGGACTAAGTGTTCAAATAGCAGGAGGACACATGCTGATCTTTAAAGGATGGTGAGTGCCTGCTTATGCAGGCAGAGAGGACTGGAAAAGGCTTTCAGGGTGGGGCGTGCACGTGAGCAGGGGCACAGAGGCGAGCAAGAACAGCCACCCTGCAGGGGCAGGAAGACAACTGCTGAGTTAGAGCAGAGCATGTGTGTGCAGTGCTGATGGGTCTGGGGGGATTAAGTTTGTCGTCTTTGAAGTAGGATCAACCTGATACAGTTGGGACCTCATAGCAGGGTCCGAATCAGGAAGGAGCAGGACAGCGAGAGGGGGGGAACCAACTGTAGCAGGGCTAAGTCACTGGCTTGAACTCTTACCTGCTCCTTGGAATCAATTCCAAGGCTATTTGCTGTACTGACCATGATCCTTTGCTTTGAACTCTGATTGTGATTCCTGATTGCCATCTCTGAGCTCGCCATGTATCTGCTCTCCTCTGTATCTAAGTGATGTAGGCACGTTCATCTCCAACTTCCATATAAGCATGCCCCAAAATTTATTTACTTAGGATTTCCAGTTTACCCAACCCCCACAGAGCACGGGTGGCTCTTGTGCTCTTTAGTTTAGGCCCCTATGCTTGTGGGGAGGTCTGCCCCAGCTTCTCCCTCCCCACTGCAGTCCCTTCATCTCCCAGGATGACTGACCTTCCTTGCCTGTTTCAGAACACCTTGTTGTCTTGTCCTCTTTGAAATGCCTGACAACAGCAAACGCTTGGGTCTAAAAGCAAAATAATGAAATCAAATGAAAGCTCCCCAATTTCTCAGTTGCTTGTCCTTGGTCCAGTGTGGTGCATGGCATGCATTATTCAGAGGGGAGCAGCTGCATTACCTGAAGCAGAAATTCTGTTTTTCAGGTACCCATCCGGAGGGGATGGCTGGACTGGAGTCGCTGGCCCTGCCCTGGAGCCTATGGGCGCCTGGGGCAGAGGGGGATCCAGCTTCAGTATTGGATGTGATGAGATCATTGGAGTAGCTTATATCTGCTGCCCAGTCAAGAGAAAAGTTATCTCAGTGAGCTCAGTGTGATAAGGAAGGAAGTTCCAATGGTCAGGGCAGACACGAAGGAGACAGCAAGAAAGAAGAAAGGAGGGAGCGTGCAGACTGGATAGAGGCTCCTACTGCACAGAGAAGCCTAGAAAGAGGTCCACCCTGCAGATCAACTCACTGAATAGTGAAGATAATAGAACACTGAGTATCGCCCTTGAGGCTGCTCTGTGAATCCATGTGGGGGTGCCAACGGTGGGAAGGGGAGGGCCGGGCTCCACTGTGGTGGGTGGTATTGTTCTTCCACAGGCTCTGTCCCTCCCCATAAGAGCATTATGCATCTTTGCTGCTTCCCTATAATTTTTGATGGCCTTTTGAAAATGGGATATATTCTACAACCCCACCCGCACGCTGTGTGCCCTGCCCCCTTTGTCAGCTGAACCATGTGACTTTCCTGGACCAATGGAGTGTGAGCCGGTTCAGAAACTACCAGAAGTGTGGCATGTTTGGCCAGTGTTCTTTGTTGGTTCTTTCTATTGTCAGAACAGCAGGATCCAAATTAGGGGCTGCCCTTTCAGTCTCAGTTCCCGAATGAGAAGACTCATGGAGCATGTCCACAGCTGCCAGCAGGCTCTGTGAACAGAAAGAAATGCTTGTGGTTATACGCCACGACGATTTTCGGGGTTGCTTGTTACCATGGCAAAGCTGGCTAACGTAGTTAATGTCAATCAATGATGAGGAAATTAATCACGTCTGCCTTGAGTTAAGCTTTTTTAAACTTGATTTGTTTATTTAATTGATTGTTGTCATCTTCACTTGGGGTGAATAGCATTGATAAATAAGAGGGGTTGTTTGCTCTAATGAAGCTATGGAAGAATGTTGTTGATTTTTACAGAATCCACATATTAGGATTTGACACATTCTGTGTCTGGGCCTCTAGCTGGGTTTCCTCTCATTAGTGGTTGATGGGTCTAAACAAGGTGAAGAGTGGTCCATGCTCCATCCTCAACCTGTTGAGAATGCACTCTCACTAGTCCTTCTGGAATCCGATTTTTCTTCAACTCTCATTCAAAGGTCATTGACTGAGCTCCAACTATGCCCTGGCCCTGCAAATGTATATTTGTCACCTTATTTGGCTCCCCAACAGTACTTTGATACTAGGTATTATTGTTATCGTAGTCTGTTTTGGATGCTATAACAAAATATCATAGACCAGGTGGCTTATAAACAAGAGAAATTTATTTCTCACAGTTTGGGAGGCTAGAAAGTATCAAGGCATTAGCACATTAAGTATCTGCTGATGGCCCATTTTCTCATAGATGGCACCTTTTGGCATGGCAGAAGGGGATAACAAGCTCTCTGGGGTCCCTTTGACAAGGGCACCAAATCCCAATCATCAGGACACTGCTGCATAACTGAATCATCTCCCCAAAGGCTTCACCTCATTGTCTTGCAGGTTAGCATTTCAACATCTGAATTTTGGAGGGACACAGCATTCAGAGCATAGCAATTATTACATACCTTTTGAGGAAATCAAGAGTGCAAAGGGTTTGCCAAGGGCACAAGGCTGATGAGGAGCAGATCAAGATTTTAACTGAAGTCACTTTGTTCTTGGCTGAGGGCTCCCATCACTATACCAAGCTACATGGATCAAATGTGTTCAATTTGCCAAAGAACCAGGAACACGGGTTCATAAGCTGAAGGTAGGAAGAGTGAAGTGAGAGATGAGACCCCTCAAATTTTATACATTTATATTATAATTTGTATTTTATTTCCAGACATAAATCCATGTATATTATGTTCCTAGAACAGATAGTCCTACAGTCTTTGAGCTTCTGAACTACAGGTGGGTAATCCACATTTTGGGCTGAGACCTCTGTGAAGAAAAGTGCTAATGGAATGAAAAACAGATGCTCTGGTAAGAGGGCTGGCCTCCAATGGGGATGTAGTCTTTGAAGGACATTCCTACTGTCCAATTTCTATGAGTCACAAAGGTGTCATATTATTGCTAACAACAATAACAACAGAACAATACCTTCAGTGTCAACAAATATTTTACAATATTCTCTCATATGCGTTGCCTGTCTGCTGCTGGAGAAGGTCTCCAAGAGCCAATTGAAGTTACCCTGTCATGGGGCTATTGACTGCCATCTATCTAGGGCTCAACAATTTGAGAAGTAATGATGTCAGGAGTATGGACAGGCAGAGGCAAGGAGGCAGGCATATAAGGGGTGAGACATTTCAAGAGTAGATGTGCTTATTCTTGCATTCCCATTCTTGCTTTGAAGGGCTGAATTAGTCTCAACATGAGCTAAAATTATGGGGGTTAGGTAGAAGAATCTACCAATGCAAACATCAGTAAGCTTGGGTGTTAGAGGCAGACCTTCCTGATACTGGTGAAGTGTGCTGATTCTATTGCATGTAATTCTAGATTCCCTGGCATGGTTCCAAGACCCTTCCAGCCCCTTTTAGCTAGAAATTGGTGGGGGCTAGGCCTTGTAAGGCTTCATGAAGTCGTCTCATTCCTCTTTCTCTCTTGATCCTAGAAAAAAAAATTTCCCCTTGATGGGAGTAATAGAAGCAACCTCTCCCTATTCCTTGTGCCATCAATGATCTGGACTGTAGACTTGCTTTGGCTTCTTATAAGGATGGAGAGAGGAAAAGGAAGCAGTTCCCATTTGCCATGCATTTGGCTCTCATGTAATTTTAGCTCTTGGTTACAGTGGTGGGATCCCCTACCTTCTCTGCAGCCAGATGAATTGCTAACATGCTTGCTTAAGAAGAAAGAATTCTCAGAAAGATCATGTGGATGGCCCAGCATACATCCGTGTCCATCACTAAGGAAAGTGACTGCAACACACAGCCATGGAGGGAAGCAAAATCTACCTATGAGAGATCAGCATGCTACCGGGGGTGTGGCCTCAGGCCCTCTGGAAAGAAGGATTTGGGAATGGACTCTGGAATAGCCAGATCTCCCCAGTCAGCACAAAGGAGAGGGTGGGCCATCTTGCTTCTCCAGGGAGCTTTCCTGCACAGCCTGGATCATTCCCCTGGAGTGGTGTTGAAGAGCTAAGAAATGCATTAATCTGCTGAGTGGGCACTACGTCCCTTGTCCTTGATTTTTCTGGACTAGGAATCCACCCTTTCCTTTGGGGTGAGATTCTAAGCATGCTCACCTCACAAGCTTCCTTTCCAATGCCTGCATTCTGAGCCACTGCTGCAGACTGACATTTTCCACAGGGGCAAAGTACTGCCTTTGGGAAGGGCTGAATCTTTCCATATTCAGGATCAAGCATGAAATCACACATAGACCTGGTTTCTGAGTGGCTCAGATTCCAAAAGTCTTAGTCCCTGTATCCTGCTCCCTCCTTTTCCTGGTGATCTTGTTCCTTTGTGTCCTGGGGAGTGAGGCAGGAGGTTGCCCGTTATGTTGTCCCTCTCTGGGGACCCTCAGCTCTGCCATATCCACAGCCACATACAAGCTTCTTCTGAGAGTTTCTTATATTTGGTCTCCACACTTCAGGAGACCTTACTCCATCCTCACACCACAGCTAATGGGCCAGAAGTATGTCCCAGACCACAAGCAGGCCAACTTCTAGCCTACTAGTGGCCTGTGTGGGCTAAGACTGCTCTCAGGGATTGGTGGCCAATCTGGATAGTGAATAACTAGATGGGTCAGACTCTGGCTCAGATGCCTGGATTTAAGAGATACAGAGTCAGCAGATAAGATTGGTGGGGAAGAGGGCAGGAGCCAAAAGAACAAACATCAAGTGCTGTTCAGTCTCCACAGTGTAGGAACAATGTATGCTTCCGGGGTCATGATCTGGAAACCCCTTTACAAAAGCTGGCTCCTCAGGGACTCAGTCCTTTTGTAAGACTTCATGCCTGTGTTCTTACAACAAGCTTAATAGCCCAAGGATACTTCTTCTTCTTCTTGAACTTGAAACCCATAGCAAGAGCATCATTGAGGACTCTGGCTGGATAAAGGCAGAGCGACACAATTGACCTGGGCTTGCTTGGACGCTTACTGACCCATTATCTGTTCTTCTCCCATACGATGTAACTCAGAGCCTATGTGAGCAACCCATTTGGATCAGGCTGAGGGGTGCCTGTGACCTTGCCCCTGGGTCCACTGCTTCTGGGAGATTGGAGGATTCTGGGTGAAGATGCTCTGCCACTGACCTGGGAGAGTGGTTTGGAGCACAGAGAGAGAGAGCTGGTGGAGTGGGATGGGCTCCAGGCCAAGAAAGCAACCCTTTTCCTTCCTCCAGACTTTGAGCAGAAGAAGGGGAGTGATGCAGAGCCAAGTGAACACGGTGGTAGAAGTGGCAGGTGGGATAAGGGAAAAGGATCCCAACCTCCAGGTCTCCAGCTGTTGGCTGAGGTCCGATCAGACAGTGGGGAGAAGGACTGAGCAGATGCTGAGGTCTGGACTATCTCTCTTGCCTCTAATTTTGGCTTCTAGTCCGATATTCTCATTTCACCCACTCAGCAGCCAAGGCTGAGTCTCCCTATTCCCATGGGGAATGATCCGTTGTGTGTCCAGATGTGCTGTGTGCCTGTGTGCCCAGCAATGGAGAGGCAGATGGCCTTCAAAGCCCACCTCCTTCAGGAAGCTTTCTCTGCTTAATCCTAGATGGATGCACTCTTTATTTGGGGTCATACACCAGGGAATGTGAGAGTTGAGATGTCCAACCAGAGGACAGGAGTCATGGCAGGATCACTCCTTGACAGATTCTGATTGCTTAACACGTGGCCCGGAGAAAGGGCTCAATAAATAGGGAAAGAAGGAAGGAAGGAAGGAAGGAAAGAAGAAAGGAAGGAAGGGGAAAGTCATTTCAATTTTTAAAGCCAAAATGCCTTCATTTATTCTATGAAATAGCATATAACTGCCAGTTTGTAAAAGTAGATAACCAATTGCTGTTCTGGAGGGCTATGAGAAGGTCTGGAGCTCTGTGTTCTGGGCTCTCTTGTGCCTCTGCCACTGTCCCAGAGGAAGAAGTGTAAGCATGTTTTAAAATTCATTCACCTCATTTTCCCAGTGAATAAACTGAGGTCTCCAAAGAAAGTAACCTGTTTAAGCCAGAACAGGAGACCCCCAGGTCTCCTGATCCACAGGCTCTGTGGAGAATACATTAATTTACACATACTAGGTGCACAGCAATCCCGGGATGCGTGAAGCATTGGGAGGAGGAAGGAGGGACTTGTTGATTCCCAGGCTGTGTGAGCCTGGCAAGAGTCCCGCGCAACACCCGTGACAAAGGATGCCGCACCAAAATAAAATGTATTGTATTTAAATATTCCCTAAGTCATTTTGTGTATTTAAGTCTTAATTCATCTCCTCTAAATCTCTCCCCGCTACATTAATGTGACGACTTTGACAGAAAGATGAATAACATTATTAAAGAAGCTTGTGAGCAAATTTCACTCATAAAAATCCCTCATTCACTCATGCGCTCTGCGGTTCCCTCTCCGAGTTCAGTTCGCGTTGCCTTCCCAGGTTTCCTCCCTCTGAGCCTCAGGTTGCTGGGGGAGGGTGGTGCACCAGAAGTTCAGAAGAAGGAGGGGGCATACACACTTCAAACTCACTCCTACATCTTCCCCTGTCATTAAAAACATAAAGGAAATCATCTGAGCCTACACCAGGTGGGGTGAGATTCAGGCAGGAGAGAAGAAGGGAGAGGCACAACCTCCTTTAAGCAGGGCCTCTTAGCAGGGGCGCAGAATGGGCAGCAACCCACCAGTGGCCAGGGAAGGTGCTGTCCTTAAGGGTGCCCACTCAGCAGAGGAGACACCCCAGTAGAAAACTTGCCTCCGGGGGTTTGTACAGACTGGCACTTTGCACAGTGCTGGTGCAGGCCTCTCCCAAGATAGCCCTGGATGCTGCCCTCCTCACATCCTGTGCCTCGGCCCGAGCACTGCTGGCCCCGCTCGCTGGGGATTTATGCCCCTCTTTTGCCAAGCGGCCCTGATGAATCGCTTCCAGGATGGCAGCAGAGTCAGTGGTATTCATCTCACCGACGTCTCAACCTTCTCCTTTAAATCATTGCTCACGCTGGTGCTCGTTTGTTCTCTCGCGACAGCCTGGCCTGCGCCTGGCTGCTCCATTAGTGAGGCTCCTGGCCAGCAAGGGCCTGCAGAGTCCATCTTGGCAAGGGCTGGAGGAGCTGTGCAATTTCTACCTCAGGCACTGTCCCCTTGCACCTGGTCAGGCTCGCTGGGTCATCTGAAGTCTGGAAAGCCAACCCTGCCTCACCTCTGACCTAGCACTTTCCATAATGTGTTTAAAAATCGCTTATTGGTGTAGCTACCAGGTTGTTAGCAGTTGTAGGCCATAGGTGCACCTGACTTCCCCTCAGGATTTCCAGCCCCTTTTGGAACACCTGGCTCTCCATAGGTGCTGAGTGACTGAGACACTAAAATTTCAAATTGTGGAGTGGATGCCACCACTTTGGAAAACTACTTGGCAGGGTTCAGTAAGGTTAAGCACACATATGCTGCGTGGCGCAGCTGGATATGTGCCCAAGAGCAATGAAGGTTCAGATGTGTCAACAGATATATGCAAGAGTGTCATGGCAATCTTATTCCTAAGAGGCTCAAACTTAAAACAACTCACATGTTTTTCAATGACAAAATGAACGAATACACTATAGTATATTTATGCAGATTCTATTGCATTGATGCCATACAGCAATGAAAATGATAGAGTACTACTTATGCAATAAAGTGAGTAAATCTCAGAGAAATAATGTCGAACCAAAGAAGATAAATGAAAGAAGGTACTGTGTGTTTATATGAAGTCACAAGACATGCAAAATTCATCTATAGTCATTAGAGGTCAGATCATTTTGTCCTTGAGGAGTGCATGGTGACGGGCTGTTGACTGGGAGGTGGCACATGGAGACCCTTCAGGGTATAAGAAATGCTCTAAGTCCTGATCTGAAAGGTGGGTGCACTCATGTGCACATAGGTGAGCATGGTGTGCACTATATGCCCTTATTATCTTTGTACTTTGCTATATGTAAGTTATACTTTACCAAAAATGGTAAACCAAGCATGGAGTAGTTCTCAGATTTTTTGCAATCAACCTTTTTGGCACAACCCAGTTATTCACACTCTATCTTCTAGGTATCCAAAACTAGGCAAAATTATTACACTGGGATTTTTCTGTTTTACATTATGAGGAAATTGATATATTTCACACGCATTTTCTAACTGCACAAGAGATTTTACCTCTTAACACAAAGTCTATTAGTAAGATGGCAGGTAGTAGGGAGAATTAGAGGCTTCTGAAGATGTGCATATGAGAAACTGACTCAGCAGAAGCAAGGAAGGGAAGGTCTTATGTCCAAGAATCTCAGTGCCATAGAGAATTTGAAGTCAAGGACTTTCCTGAGAAGAGCAAATGACATAACACATCCCTTACTTTACCTCAGCTCGACTCCCTGAAAACCAAGCTGGATATGCCCTGTGAATTCAAATGAATTTGGATATAAATAGGGCCTGACAGCCTGGACCACTGGAGTCAGTTTGGGTGAAGAAAGAAGATAATGTAGGGGCAAAGGAGGCAAGGTGTCAAAGTCAGGTCCAAAGACAAGGGCTGTCTTCGGAAGCCAGAAGCCATCTGCATGGCAAATTACAAATTGCCCGATGGTTCACTGCTGGCTTCCACGATCTCGTGCTAGAGCCCTAAGAAGGGGACCACTGGGGATTTCTTGAACTAGTTTATAGAAGTATAAGGTCAGCGTTGATTGAAAATGACAGAATATAACTGGAACTAGCTTAAGCAAAATGTAATTAACTGTAAGAAAAGGAATGTATAGTCAGGACTGTGGTTGGGTCTCAGGAACAACTTGTGGCAGGTCTTGAGGGCCTTGGGCCTCACTCTTCATCAATTCCCTTCTGTGTGTCTTTAACCGTAGCTCTACACGACTCTCCATTCTCCCTGCAGACAAAGTCTCTGCAGCGCAACAGAGCCACTGGCTGCTTCTTGACCTTAAAACTCCTGCCTGGATATAAAATTCAAAAATATTAATAAAGGGATCCGATTGGCCCAGACAGAGCTAGTTGCCTGTCTCTAGACCTATCAGCTGAAACTAGGGAGGCAGACTAATTTATGCAAATTAAACAGCTGCTTCTGCATTAAGCATGGGGAGAATAGATGCCAGGTACTACTGACTGGGCACTGCACTTAAACGCAGGGCAGCTTAGAGACAATATCATAAATATCCTCTATGATGAACTTGGAGCATGAGCAGTTCCTCCCTCAGTACACAGCTGGTGTCAGAATTAGAGAAACAGCGTTTTCTCCTAGCCCTGTGGTCATATTGTACCCACTCTTGGCTGATAGAACCTATTCTTGTTCCTGGTGTGTTGAGAGTTTGTTTATGACTTCATCTCATTTGGTTTCTCTATTCTTCGTTCTGTTTACCCTTTGGCACCATAGCATTTCACTCTGATTCGTTGTTGCTTGTTCATTGCTTGCCGTTTCTCCCTTGGTTCATTTGCTTAAAGACAGGTGCTAGTTCTTCTAGCCCGCACCCAACAGCACAGTGGTAGAGACTTCATGGTAGTTGTATAGCTGCTGGCACCCTCTTGGGGGATGAGGAACTTTCTCTTAGGTAAACCAATCAGCCTGTTTGAGTCTTGTTTGTTTTCAGGTACAAATCAAACAATATGAATACAAAATCCCATCTTCTCTCTTTATTGCATCTTTTCATTTGATCCTCATAATACTTCCAGGAGATAGGCAGGTATCTAACTATTTACAAACATTTGAAGAAAATGAGGCCGAAGAAGGTCAAACAAGTTGTCCAAAGTGATAGCTACTGGCCACAAGTGGTGAATCTGGGATTCAAATTCAGGTCTTCTGATTATGAATTAATTCTCTGTTTGTGAAAAGATAAGATGGTAGGTTCACCAACTTATAATGTTCCTTTTAGATCTAAAATCTATGATACTATAGAAGTCAGCAATGCTAAAAGTAACATGAGCTGACATTTATTCAGGGATTGCTTGCTGTGCTCTTTGTATAGTTCTAAGCATTCTATGTGTATAGCTCATTTTATTCACAGAATAACCTTATGAGGTATAGGCTATTATTATACCTATTTTACAGATGAGGAAACCAAGTTATAAGAATTCACATCCTTTGCTAACATCACACAACTAATAACGATAACTGTCAGATTCCAATTCAGACTTTCTGAATTCAGAGCCCAAGCTCCTAACCCCTATGATCTTTGAAGGAGACAAGAGGTGGAAGGTGAAGCTGTCCTCAGAACTCTCCAAACAAAAAGAACTGTGATTGTGTCCCCAGGACACAATGAGACACATAACAGAGTCTCACTGTAGCTTTCACAAATCCTGCCAAGGGTCCAGGACTTCGTAATGGTCAATACAGAACTACAAGCCCCTGAGAGTTGGGGTGGGGTGAAGGCACAGCAGGATGAGAGGGAAGGGAGAAGCTCTGAGCACACACATGGTAAGGCAGGAAACCAAGAAGAGAGGGCTTGGGGTTCGAATAGGACTAGGAGACTTGCTATGTGTTTGATTGTGGGTAAATTACTTATCATCACTGAACCTCAAGTACCCCATCTGTAAGATGGGAATAATGATGATCCCTACCTCCTGGGTCTAATGTGAGGGTTACATAAAACAATGGTATAATAAGACCTAAAGAAGTGGTGACTACAACTCTTGGATTGGGTGAATGATTAAAGAAAACTTGAACTTCTTGACTCTGGGGGCTTTGTTTTGGAAGGAGTTTGCCTTCCAAAAAGGGAAACAAGAGAGACCAGGGGGAAGTCAGGAAAAAAAAGCATTTGTTGGGTGTCCTGATGCACTCCTCAGGACCTAGAAATGCAGCTTGGATCAAGGATTGTTACAGTCCAGTGGCGAGGAGCAGCAATGGGACTGGGAAGGAACAAGAACACCACATGGCATCCCCCTGAAGGCGGTGCTAAGTTTCCCCACACAACCCCTGGGGATGAACAAGCCACCTAGTGTAAAGGAGGGGCTTGGGTTAGAGTACTAGCCAGATCCCTTCTTGGGTGATGATCTCAAGTAGAGGAGTTGTATTCTATGACACGTAGTGTAAGGACAGGAGAAACTGTGCCTGGAGCTCTTAGTCCAGTGCCTGGCACTTGGTGGGCATGCTGTCTCCACGGGTGGTGGTTTCTGTTGTTGTTGGAGACCCTGTGATGCCACGGGAATGCATGGGCCTTCCTTTTCCCTAAGCCTCCTGGAAGGAGAGGCTTTGTCCATTGCCCTGCCTCCACTTACCAGGAGAAAGAAGCTTGCCCAATATTCTCCAGTACCTGGATCTGAAACTTTAGGAGATCCACTCTCTATTCCATCCCACAACGCAGTGGGATATGCCAAATAGGGCAGAAATTGCACTGAAATTAGAGCCGGTTGAACTACATTTTGGGTAGTTCGCTCAATATCTCTGGGCCTCAGTTTCTTGATCTATAAAGCAAGAAAGACAACATCTGAATGTGTAGGTAGCTGTGATAACTCTACATCTGTCATTTGTACAAACTGAAGATCAATGTTAGCTGAATTTGCCGTGAATCTGGAGGGTGAATTTTCTTTGCCTCTTTATCTCAAATCTCAATGCATCTCCCCTTCACA
>PVKS010043035.1:0-15110 GCA_004027875.1 Aplodontia rufa | reverse complement strand
GGGGGGGGGGGAGGTCTTTCAAAACTGGAGGTATAATGAAGACTCGCAGACAAACCCAAGCAGAAGGACTTCATGCCACCGCCCTCACCTACAGAAAAATATTAACAGGTCCTTCCGGCAAAAGAAAAAGGATACCAGATGGAAATAAGTATCTATAAAAAGGAAGAATGAGGGGCTGGAGTGGTGGCTCAGTGGTTTCGGTGCTTGCCTGGCAAGCACGAGGACCAGGGTTTAAACCCCAGCACCACGTACACAACTGAGTGTTGGAGCAACTAAAGCCATGTGAAAAACTAAATAAAGTTGTTTCTCTCTTTAAAAAAAAAAAAAAAAAGGAAGAATGACAAACAACAAAATAAAGTTTGTGGGTGAATAAAATACTCTTTTATTACATTCATTCAAAAGACAAGGAAAAATTTTTAAATGCTGGTAAAATACACGTAACACAGAACTTACTACCTCAGCTATGTTTAGGTGCACGGTAGTGTTACGTACATTCACACTGGGGTGCATCTAAGATCCAGAACTCCTCTTCATCTTACAAAACTGAAGCTCACGTCCACCGAACAGTGACTCCCCACTCCTCCCAGCACACGGCAGCCACCATTCTTCCCATCTCTATGAATCTGACTCCTCTGAGCACCTCAAATAAATGGAATCATACAGTATTTGTGACTAGCTTATTTCACTTAGCATAATATCTTCAAGATTCACCTACTATCAGACAACCTTATCTGTCATTTATAGAATGCCCAGTAATAGCAGAAACATTTTCTTCCCAAGTACACACAGAACATTCACCAAGATAGACCATATTTTATCCTATAACGCTCAGAACTCAATCAATTTGAAAGTATTAAAATCATATAAAGTATACTCTGATCACACACACTCCCAAAAGTCTAAAATGATAAACCTCTAACCAGATGGATTAGGAATAAGAAAGAAAAGATACCAATATTAGGCTTGACTTCCAGGGATGGGAGAGGGGCTGAAGGCTGAGCTGATCACCAACAGCCAATGATGTAATCAATCATGCCTGTTTGGTACTACACTGAAGAGTCTGCCTCATGCTGTAGGGTAAGAAAAAAAGATGAGGCCTACGGATTGGAAAGAAGAAATAAAACTGTCTTCGGTAACAGAAGACACAACTGTACATGTCGTGTATGATACTGGCACAGGGATAAAGAGAGAAGAACGGAATACCCACACACAAATGCTGAACCAATTTTCAACAAGTATGTCAAGGTCATTCAGTGGGGAATGGGCAGTCTTCAATACAGGGTTCCAGAACACCTGAGCACTCATGCAAACAAAAATTAACTGTCAGAGCTCAACCTACAAAAATTCTAGAATAAGAAAAATCTTTTTGACCTTGGGCTGGGGAAAGATTTCTTAGATACAACACCCAAAGCACAATCCATAAAAAATTTGATATATTAGACTTTATCAAGATTAAAAATTTCTACTGTGTGACACACATGGTTAAGGGAATGAACAGAAAGACAAAATATCTATAAATCACTTATCTTACAAAGGACTTCTACCCAAAATATTTAAAAGTCTTAGAATTTAATAAGATAAACATCCAATTTAAAAATGGTGAGACTGGAACAGACAGTTCCATAAAGACAAAAGAACAGCAAATAAATACATGAAAAGATACTTAATATTCTCAGTCATTAGAAAAATGCAGGGCTGGAGGGGTGGCTCAGTGGTTATGATGCTTGCCTGGCATACATGAGGACCTGGGTTCAAATCCTAGCACCACATACACAACTAAGTGTTGGAGAAACAAAAACCAGATGAAAAACGAAATAAAACTGAATATCTCTCACTGTCCCCCTCTCTCTTTAAAAAGAAAAATGCAAATTTAAACCAGAGTGAAATAATCATATAAACCCACTAGAAAGGTGAAAATCAAAGAGACTGACGGCAAGGATGTAGGGAAACTGCAGCTCACCCATCCCTGATGGGAGAACAAAGCATTACAAGCACTCTGGAAAACAGGTCAGCAGTTTCTTATAAAGTCAGACATACACTTAACTTAGGAACCAACCAGCCCACTCCTAGATATTTACTTTAAAAATACATTTTACACAAAAAATTGTACTAATATATTTATAGTGGCTTTATAGTTGCCCCAAATTATAACTAACATGCATGACCTTTGACCTTTCGAGACAGATGATGTGCATTTACATAGTGGAATACTACTCAGCCATTAAAAGGAACAAATAACTGGAAACACAGCATGTGTATGAATTACCAATGCATTACACTAAATGAATGATGCTGACTCAAAATGTTAACACACTGTATGACTGCACTCATGACATTCTGAAACACTACAGGGACAGGAAATGGGTCAGTCGGTGCCAGGGACTGGAGGTAGGGGAGGGATAAATTGCAAAGGGGTACAGGGAACTTTTGGGGGTGAGAGAAACATGTACACATTTGTCAGTGGAACTAGTCACGGGACTACACTAAAGGGTGAATTTTACCGTATGTAAATCAAACTTCAATAAACTACTTTTTAATAAAATTGATATATCTACACAATCGTAGGTTATATAATTATTTAAAGAATGCCATGGGGGTGCTGGAGTATAGCTCAGAGGTAAAGCATGTGCTTTACACGGGCAAGACCCTGGGTTAGATCACCAACACACACCAAAAAAAAAAAAAAAAAAAAAAAAAAAAAAAAAAAAAAAAAAAAAAAAAAAAAAAAAAAAAAAAAAAAAAAAAAAAAAAAAAAAAAAAAAAAAAAAAAAAAAAAAAAAAAAAAAAAAAAAAAAAAAGAAAAGAAAAGAAAGAAAGAAAGAAAAAAAGAAAAATAAAAAGGAAAGAGAGAGTGCGTCATATATCATATATGCTGGTAATAGGATAATCTCTTAACATATTTTTAGTAGTAAAAAGCAAGGTATAGAATAATAAGTCCAGTATGTTCCCAATTATGGTGATATTGGCTGTCTCTGGGGAAGGAGTCTGGAGTGACATTATATATTCTTTTGTATTATCGAGTTTTTTTCCCCACATGCTTGTATTACTTTCAATTAGAAGAAACCTATAAGGAAAACTCACAGGTATCTGGGCCAGGGAATGGGGTCATGTAGGCTTGCAAAAATGTATAAGAATATAGAACACAAAGTCAGATACCTCAGAGGTGCTCAGGAAACAGCTGGAGGGAGCAAAGTGTCTGGAGTCAATTCAGAAGGCAGATCCCAGACAGCACTCAGCAGCACAGCCCTGGGATTGCTCTCCTTGGACAACAGAAGGATGCCACAAGCACCCTGGACTTATTTGGCGCCAGTAGCTTCTTGGCATTCCTCTGCAAGCATACTGTGTGCCCTAACCTCAGCCTTCAAGGACGGGAAGCAAGTACTTCCCCCGTGAGCAGAGCCACCTCTAGGATTCCTCTGGCGGAAAATTGCCACATCTCTACCCCGGGAGGGTCCTGATCAGCCCCTTCTTCCTTCTGAAGTCTCAAGGCACTCTGGGACAAGATAAGACAACCCCAACTTTTTAGCCCCCTTTCCACTCCGAGGCTTTCAGGAAAGAAAGAAAGTCCCAAAGTAAGCGAGGCCCGTTAACAGCTTGTGCTACAAGGCACTCTCTGGGTTAGGCATCGTTCCTTTAGCAAGCCTGACACCAAGGAAATCAGGAGCTCTAGAATGCAAATGGACAGAGAGAAGGTGTCCAAAACTCGGGCAGGCTCAGAAATTACTCTTTGTTTCCTGCTTTAGTTGGCCAAGTAGCGGGTCCCAGCTTTGGCCACTGATTCTAGGACTGGGTAAGTCTATGCTTGGCAGCCTTGCCTGGCTGCTCGGGATGCCTGGCTTCCATGGGTGACCATGTAGGTTTCGCCTCCCTGAAGCAAGCTGCACTGCCAAGGGCAGGGCCGGGGTGAGGCACAGCAAGGCATGGAGTGGGGTTCAGTCCTTTCCAGGCTCTGGAGATTTCTGAACATGGGAGGTAAGTTGGAGCAGAATCTTGCTTCCTCAGAAGAACATGAAGGACTGTGCGGGGCCAGGTTTCTGCCCTCTAGGCCATGACCAGGCCGTCTAGGCAGCAGAAGAAAGAGCGCACTTACCGGGGAAAGATGGCGGTCATCAGGGCTGAAGCGTAGCCTGGCTTGCAAGCTCCCTCTGAAAAGTTCGCGTACTTGGTGGCTAACTCAGCAGGCCTGTAGGGAGAGGAGGAAAGTCACTGCCTGCCAGGCACTGAACAGTCAGTGGGTTATTAACTCATCAAGAGCTGCAGGGGCTAAAACCTTGGCTAAAGCTTTATTCCCTACAACTGGCACTTCAGGTCCTTTTCCACACTAAGGCTTTAGGGGTGGAAAGCCTCCCAAATCCCTAAGGGAACAGACAGATCAATATGCAAGGCACACCCATAGATTCCTTGTAATAAGCCTGATACCAAGGAAATGAGGATCTCCATCCAGCCTCCAAGACTAGGCATGGGGCTCTGGTCAGGCTTCCATGCAGCCAGAGGCACTGCCCTTCCACCTTCCTGTCATGTCCCCATACGTCCAGCTTCCTCTGCCTTTACTCTCTCCACCTACACTATGATATACCCAGTGGTTATCAGTGGTCACCCACAGTAGCCTGAATACAGACACAACAAATGTGTTATTGGGCTACTGATGCAACCCTGACCAGCTTTCAGTAGAGGATGCTCTTCTGTTCTCCGCCTGTTATTCCTCGTCCTGTTCCTCCAGGCTCGTGCCTCCTTATACGTTCTAGCCATACTCAGCTATTCCCTGACCTGCAGAGTGGGCCCAGTGGCTCTCTGTGCTCTTGTAGTCCCTCCCCTACCATCCACATCACACACTCCCCTCCTGCACCATGCGCCTCCCTCACCACACTGTGAACTCCAGAGATCAGAGTCTGACTCAATGCCCCTCCCTAGCACCTTGAACAGAGATGGACATAGAGAAGACCCCATAACTCTCTGAGGAACAAAATGACAGTCTCCCTGCACACTGAACTGCAGGCAGGGAAATCTCAGGAAGCCATAAGCTGCGGATAGCGGAACACTTTTCAGCAGACTGTGTTCCAACCCTGGCTTTGCTGCTATGTGACTACCACCATGCCACCCGACATTGCTGGACTTCAGTGTCCTTATGTGTTCAATGTGGGACTGGAGTCACTACCCGCCATCAGAGTTCTGCCCTATGCAGTCTAGAGAAGACCAGGACATCTTTAGTGAAAGGGCCCAGTGACTGCCAGGGTTAGAGGTCCTGTCTGCTGGGCACCTGAGTGAGCCTGGCTGGCTACCACTTTTGAGTCCTGCCCTTCTCCGCCCCTACCCTTGGGCCCTCTGCCAACTCTCTGGTGCCCAGCTACTCTGCTTGGTTGGATTCAATGCCAAGTCTGCCCTCAGCACTGCACACCATGGGGAATGGATGGTCAGTGTGGGGGGGTGTTGCCTGTCTTGGTTAGCCAGAAATGTTGATGTTACTGCCTGTGGGGTGTCATGTCTGATTCACCCCTGGAGGCCTAGACCAAGGCCTTACATGAGCAATTGCTCATTGAAAACAGACAAACAGGCTGGAGCGGTGGCTCAGCGATTACAGCATGTGCCTGGCATGTGTGAGGATGTGGGTTCAAACTCCAGCACCACGTACACAATGAAGTGTTGGAGCAACAAAAGCCACACAAAAAACTAAATAAAATTGATTCTCTCTCTCACTGTTCTTCTCTTAAAAAAAAAAGAAAAAGAAAGAGAGAGAGAAAACAGACAAACACCTGTATCCATGTGTGTTTCTTTTAGAAATCTACATTTTTTAAGCCTTCCCTACCAATGAAATTCAAAGCCTGAAATGCAAATACTAAGTGACAAACAGGGACTTTATTTGACAGGCAAAAGAAGCCGAAGATTTGAACGGGAAAGAAACAATATTTTCTTATGTAAACAACTGTATTTTAGAAATGAAATATAATCTCAGTGCAATTACTGAATTTACTGGAAGTTTTTCAGACGACGCACAGTGACTAAAACATTCTAGACTGCTCTCAGTCACTCCTCTCAACAACCCTGTGAGTGGGTGCTGTGCATTTTTAATTCACACATGAGGTCCTTACCAAGGTCCTGCAGCTGGGAAGAGGCAGACACTGCATCTGCACCAGCTTCTCTCCAGCACCAACGCAGGAGCTACTCACGTGGCATTACCAGCAATGTGATCACAGGGGCAGGCACGGAGCCAGCACATGAGCAGTTGGCATGGCCAGAGGTGGGTAGAGAAGAGGGTCCAGCAAACCTCACTCTTTGGAAGTATGTACACAAAGGTGTGGCACTTTGAACCCCTTCATACCCATTCTCCTCACCCCACCCAGCTGTTTACTGGTGCACCTTGTCCTGTGAGCTCCTGAATTCCAGAAAATTTCACACAGAAGTTGGAAGATGGACAGCAGCTGCCATTCCCAACATGCTGCACTGCACACCTACAGACAGATCTCTAGCCACAACTTACTTTCCAGAGTGTGCACCCTCAGCTCTTAGAAGGTGCTTGAAGAAGAAGGGCTGTGTCTGGAATCAGGTTACCCAAGATGGAGGGAAGAGAGCGCTGGCCAGTTGGGGTGAGGGAAGCCTGAGCCCAGCAGGGCACGAGGAGGTACTACCCTTCTCACGGCAGCATGGGGAGGGGAACACAGGGCGATGGGCGCTATCAACCCCTCCTTTAGAAAGCATCTCTGGGCACAGTGGGCCATGTCAATTATTACCAAATTAAAATGCCTTAGAAATGGCCTCCTGACTGTCCCAGTGAGAGAAGAATAGGGGGAGTGTTGGGGATTCTGAGTCATACAGCAGGCTGGGACCTCTGGGGCAGTGAGCGGTCAAAACCACCAAGATTAATGGTTGCCAACTCCCTCAGGCCAGAATAGTTAGTTTCTCTAAGGCACTCACACTCCAAATGCCAGGAGGCCCCCACAGACGTCTGATCAAGCCATTTGGCCCTTGTTCTTCTCCTGCTCAGCAGCTGGCCTTTCTTTTTGGGAGACTTCGCATTTCAACCAGTAAGAGCACTCTTTGTGCTGCCAATGTGCCTACCAAGCCCCAGGGGTGACGAGTGTAAACCACACACTCTCAAGAGAAGTCCAGACGGCCGGCCTGAAACCCAACTTCCACTAGCCCACTTCGCTCAGAAGGACTGAGTTGGAGGACTCAGGCCAAACGATGGGTTGTAAAGGGAAAGAATGTCGGATCTGGACTTGGACACTGACAACCTGTGTGACCTTGGGCAAGTGAAGGAAAATTCGATTCCTCACGTGCAGTGGGAACTATGGAATTCCTAGGATCTGGCGAGGATGTGGTGAACAAGCACGTTTGGAAGGTTGGCCATCCTCGAAAGCACCATGAGTGCTATGTGAAAGAGCAGGTGGCAGACACGGGGAGCCAGACTAAGGAGTCTCTGAGCACCTCGGGTCTGGATTGCATTACAGGGAGTGTGGGTGCCCTGAACACGTGTGCATCTGAAGGATCAACATTTGGGAGGTGAGGGGCTGGAGAGGTGGCTCAGTGGTAGAGTGCTTGCCTGGCATGCATGAGGACCCAGGTTCCATCCTAGGTATCACATTCACAACTAAGTGGAGGAAAAACAAAACCAGATGAAAAAATAAAAATTAACTGTTTTTTTTTAAATCCATTTGAGAGGTGAGGAAGGAGCTGTTAATGAGATAAAATAGGACAATGTGATAATAGGACGGTTGCATTTGGAGAAGGATGCAGGGACCAACAGTGTCAAACGTGGCAAGAGGCCCAGTGAGGTGTGGCCCAGGCCTGACTGGAGAATTTGGTAACGTGGGGACGGCTGCTGACCTTGATGAGAGCTGTTCTGCTGGTGTGAGGGAGTGAAAGTCCGATTCCACTGGACTTAAGAGAAAACAGGAAAGAAACTGAAGTCATAAAATCGAGATTATTTTTAGGAATTTTTCTATAAAGGGAGACGGAGAATTGTGGCAGAAGCCGGAGGGGGAAAGCATGAGTAAAGACGGATTTTCTGAGGCTTATAAATATTTTAGCATGTTTATAAGCTAGTTAAAGTAAGAAAAACTCCTGGTGCAGTAGAGATGGGCCAGTTAGAGGAGGAACGTCCTTGACCAGGTGGGAAAGAGAAGAGTCTAGCCCACAAGTCCTGGTCTTAGCCCTGCTCCCTTACCTGTGGCCAGTGGATATTCAGTTCAAGCACCATGTCCTTAAGGAGCACTTCAGGATGCTTCTCCTGCCAGGCAGCACCAATCCACCCCACCCATGGATCCTAAGCGACCTAGAGCAGCCTTTCCCTGAGCTTGCGCACGGTTCCCACGCTCTTCCTCTCCCACCTCCCTCTCTTCCTCCCTTGCATTCACTCATTCAAGAAATATTTACAGGCAGTGAAGCCACAGTGCTGGGATTTTTTTTTTTTTTACTCTGGGTCTCTGGCTCTGCGATTTGGGCAGGTCACTGAACTGCTCTGTGCACTCACCATTCACATCTTTAAAACTGGGATTACACTAGTGCTCACTTCACAAAATTATTGAGCAAATTATGTTGACAATAATGTGCTGACATCTAGTACAAGCTGGTTATCACTCAGTATATGCTAACTGCAACAGCCCTGGGAGGTGCCAGGCACATCCCTGGGACTAGGACTTGATTATAGCTGAGCACTCACAGCACTGATGAGTCGTTGTTTTGTGGTAGTGAGGATTGAGGCAGGGGTGTTCTACCACTGAGCTACATCCCCAGACATTTTTTTTGGGGGGGGGGGACAGGATTTTGCTAAATTGCTGAGGCTGGCCTCTAATCTGTGATCCTCCTTCCATAGCCTCCCAAATTGCTGAGATTACTGGCATGTGCCACCACACTAGGCAACTAATAAGTGATTATCCATTTACTATTCTTTATTCTAGATCATGTAAATTTAGCATAGCACACATGGCACAGAGGATGTAAGTACCAGATAAGATATTGGACAAAACTCAATTGGTCACCTTGACTTGAAAGGTTCATCAAGAAGTGTGCAGGAAATGGGATGGCTTGGAAGAATTGGGAAGGGATTCTGAGGGTTATTCTTGAGAATTCTACAGATCAGTGATGAACAGTCTGTAAACAATGGTCTAATTTCTAGAACCATCTGAGAGAGGATTGAGCTCAGATCAGCCCTCTGACTATGCCCCTCCCTTAATATATGTGCAGATTTAGTGACATTGAGTTCAAGGCACTTGTTATGAGAAAAGCAAACCATGGATATCACACCTAGGACTCTGCGTGACAAATGACACAGCACACTATCAAAGCTGGCCAACATTACCACGCTGGGAGGACTTGCAGGAGTGTGCAGACAAGACCCTCAGCAGAGAGCTCACTCCACCTCTGCTTCTTCAATTCTGTCCTCTACCCTTCCTGATGAGAATGCATTTGTCCAACCACTAGAGTTGTTTCTGGAACAATGACATGAGTTGGGAGATGGCAGAAACTACTTTGTTTATTCTGTCATTAAACATTTCCATTTTAACTTTTTTCTGAAATTAAAAAAAAATACTTAATACTATCATAACTCCTCTCAAGCTCCAAGAGGGACACTTTTTTCCTTAGGACCATTTCTGTCTCCTCTCACTGCTGCCCTTCTGACCTTGTTACTCCAGGTCGGCTGGTGTTTCTTGCGGTCATTGTCACTGTCCATCCACAACTGGGTTGTGCTGATCCACTCCACTCTGGGCACCACTGACCCTTTGCTCTATGTGCCTCCGGTGCAGACTTGGGTTTCTCAACAACTTACCCCATGCCTGCCACCTGCGAGAAACTCGGAAGCACTGTCAAATGTAGTCTCTTACTGTAAGAGAAGAGGGACTGCTCGATCTGTGTCACCTGGAATTTGTGCCATTTCTCAGCTTTGGAGGCCCTGCCTTCCTGCATTTGCTACTGGGCACCACATGCCCTCCATGAAACCAGGCTACCTTCCTGTTTTATCAGTGATTCTGGGCCTGACAATACTATGGTTTATCTTGGTCTCTGGCCTTGTGATTTTCTTCATCTTGGCTGGGAAGAGGCTCTCCCAGCACTTGAGCCTGTGCTCCATGGACAGTTCCCACAGGGGCTCTCCACTGACCTGTTGTGACTACTCCTACTCAATTTTGTTTCTATGCTTTACTTCTTTACAAATAAAAACATCCTTTTCCTGGGTGGCAGGGACAAGAACAGGGGAATGAACATCTACTGAACACAAGCTATGTGTCTGACAGCAGGTCTAATTACGTAATTTAGCTTTATATATAATCTTCTAAACCAGGCCTGGCCTTAGACCCAGGCAAGCAAGGCTAAAAGAGCCCAAGAGAATACATGGTTGGGAGATGTGCTGTTCTGCACGGACACTATTAAAATTCCAGATGATAAGTTCACAGTCAGAAATGCACTTCAATTCACATTTCCCGCTGCATACTTGGGTAGCACCTGCATTTGCGGTCACCATCAACAAAGCATCACACCCTTTGACAGTCACTGGAAGCTGGTATTCCTGGGCTTTAGAAGGACGACGCAGCCTCCTGAGAAATGACATCACCAGCTGAGACAAATGGTTCTGGAGAACAGGAGATGAGACACAGGACCTACCCTGTTTCCACCAAACAGGTTCCTTTTAAAAGGCTATGGCACTATCACATGTTTCTTGTGAGAAGATTATGAAACTTTCCAGGAAAGTTTCTGACAATAAAAAAAAAACAAACAAAAAAACAAAAAAACCCAGAAAGAAATGGTTCCTGAAGTTGAACAAAAAGACATGATGTCTGGGTACTATGACTATGATGGGATAACAAACAAATACATAAGTATCTCTTTTCTACCCATTGTTCCAAATCCTCATTAGTAAGCCATTATATTTCACATGGACCATTAACTGGTTTATAGGCGCAGAAGCCTTACAAAAAAATATTTGGCCAAGGTCTTGCGTGCCCTTGGGGCAACCATACTCTAAAGTAAGGAAATCATTTCCACTTCTTCTTTTTTTTTTTTTTTAAAGAGAGAGGGACAGTGAGAGAGACAGAGAAAGAGAGAAACAACTTTATTTAGTTTTTCACATAGCCTTCGTTGCTCCAACACTTAGTTGTGTACATGGTGCTGGGGTTTGAACCCCGGTCCTCGTGCGTGCCAGGCAAGCGAAGAAACTGCTGAGCCACCGCTCCAGCCCCATCATTTTTACTTCTAACAAGAGAAAAGTGACTCTAAAACCCATCTTCTGTTTTCACTGAAGCTCTTTCTTTCTTCAGTAGAAAGAGCAAATGGTAAGAAGACTGGAGCTCAAGTATCTAGCTTCCCCTTACTAGTTGTGGAATCTCAGCTAAGACACAATTGGTTTCCTTAACTCTTATAATAATGTACATTTGGACTGATCAATGAATGTTGCCACCATGTAGGACAGTACTCTTTGAAAGGTTATAAAAACATCACTATTTCTACTGTTTTAACATTTGACTTCTGCTTTTACTATTTCTTTTAACTTCATCTGAGTTATCACAGTTTCATGAATTTAAGGAGGAAAGATCTGTTCCTTCCACTTCTTATTTAAATTCTTCTCTCCAACCCACTTGGCTGTCTCTAAACTTCTGCCTGGTAGGCTGGGCGATCAGACAACTTCGGGAACAGAGAGGGAGGGTCACTGAAATGAGGCCAACATCTGCAGGTACACAATTGTTTTCAGCTGGCACTCCAGCACCTATGTGAGACCCACAGAGGGCTAAATCTCATCAAATTTGTTCTGAGAGCTGGAGTGGTAGCTCAGCGGTTTTGGCGCTTGCCTAGCAAGCACGAGGACCCGGGTTCAAACCCCAGCACCACATACACAACTGAGTGTTGGAGCAACTAAGGCCATGTGAAAATCTAAATAAAGTTATTTCTCTCTTTAAAAAAAAATTTTGTTCTGAAAATTATAGTGAAGACTTGCATCCAATTTTTCTATCAGTATCCAGCACAAGATAGAGGTCATTATTATGATTTCCAAATTGTTCATAAATCCACTAAGTCCAGGCTTTTCAAAGTGGGTGTCCCAGTCCAGGGTTCATATAAAAAAGGCCAGGTACAAAAGGCCACAGTATAAACACAGGGCATCTTCCTGGAGCAATAAATATACTTGAAGAGATGAGGAAGACTGTATCAAAACAATATTACGGTATAGAATACACAACTTTAAAAATAAGAAGGGACTGGAGCGGTGGCTCAGCAGTTACAGCGCTTGCCTGGCATGCGCGAGTACACAAGTTCAAACCCCAGCACCACATGCGCAACGAAGTCTCCAAGCAACAAAGTCCACATGAAAAACTAAATAAGATTGATTCTCTCTTTCTCTCTCTCACTGTCCCTATCTCTTTAAAAAAAAAAAAAAAAAAGAGGAGAGTGTGCATGGTGGCACACGCCTGTAATCCCAGTTACTCTGGAGGCTGAGGCAGGAGGATCACAAGTTTGAGGCCAGCCTTAGCAACTCAGTGAAGACCTAAGCAACTTAGTGAGAACTTGTCTCAAAATAAAAAATAAAAAGAGCTGGGGATGTAGCTCAGCGACAAAGCATCCCTGGGTTCAACCCACAGTACCAAAAAAAAAAAAAAAAAAAAAAGGAAAGGTCTTAAAGATGTTCATGCTTGAGGGTGGCTGGAGGGACTGACTGAGAAGCATAGCACTCAGGGATCTGATGTTTCCATATGGGTTCCTGCCCTCAAAGAAGCTTGTAATCTAGTAAGCAAGAAGGTAAGAAAATAAAGGGTAGCTTCAAGGATGAGCACAACCAGAACCATGCACAGGGTGTGGGAGATGAGGCGATGAACATGGCCTGGAACACTATGGGGTGACGTCAAGAAAAGAGAGAGTGGGAGGGCTTTCTCAGCAGAGGGCATGGTACGTGCTAAGGCCCAGAGGAAAAAGAAAGCCTGGTAATGTGGGAAGTGTCCATGTGAGACCAGATCACGGTCTTGCTGCCAGGACAGGAGTCTAGAGCTTTGGTGGGGAGCTACTAGGATCTGTATGCACAGGAAAAGGAGGAGGCCCCATCAACAGGCGATAGTGGGCATGGAGCGCAAGGAAACCTGATCGCCAGAGATGTTTTGGGAACAGAATAACAGGAAGTGGAGGAATATAATCAACGACATTGAGCAATGACAGAGGTTTGGGTTTTCTTTTCTTACATCATTGTTAGTCCTCAAACAATTCTGTGTGATAGATACTAACATTCTATTTTTTTTTCTTTAAGAGAGAGGGACTGTGAGACAGAGAGAGAGAATCAATTTTATTTAGTTTTACATGTGGCTTTTGTTGCTCTAACACATCAACACGTACGTGGTGCTGGGGTTCGAACTCCTGTCCCTGCACATGCCAGGCAAGCACTGTAACCACTGAGCAACCCCACTCCAGCCTCCTAACATTCCATTTTATAAACAAGAAAATATAGAAATTCAACTGGTAAGCAGCAGGAAGATGGGAATGTAGGTCTTTCTGATTTCAAAGTCCTTTGTTATTTTATTTTTTATTTCATTTATTTATTTATTAATTTATTTTGGTGCTGGGAATTGATCCAGGGCCTTACATATGCTAAGCATATTCTATACCTCTGATCCATTTTTTAAAAAGTGAATACGATTTTTTTTCCTTTTTTCTCTTTTTCTTTTTCTAAAATTTCACAGTCCTTGGTTGTTAGGGGTGGTGATTTTTTTAAATTAATGCACCTTATGTTTTTGGAAGACTTTAATTTTTGGAAAAGTAGAGAGTATGCAGCTCTATATATCTCCTGCCCCTCCCACATTTTCTCCTCCTGTTAACATCTTGCATTAGTGTGATACATTTGTTCTAATCAATGAAGCACTAGTGATACAGTATTATTAACTAAAGTTCACAATTTACATTAGGGTTCACTTTTTGTATTATAAAGTTCTATTGATTTTGAAATACGCATAATATATCTATCCGTCCTTCTCTATCTTCTCCCTTCCATCTGGCAATGACTGATCTTTTTAGTCTTTAGTCTAATAGTCCACGGTCTGGACGTACCACAGTTTATCCAGTCTCCTACTGATAACATCTTGGTTGCTTCCAGTTGTTGATTTTGCATGGATCTAGCTTTTCAACTCAATTAGGTAAATACCTCGGAGGGTGGGTGCCAGAACATCTGATCAGACCACGTTTAGCTTTGGAAGATGCTGCCATACTGTGCCAAAGTGTCCAGAACATTCTGCATTCCCACTGGCAATAAACGAGACTCTGCTGCTCCACCTCCTTGTCAGCACCGGAGATCATCAGCTTGCTTCCTTTTGCCACTCTAACAGACCTGTGACTGTGCCTCCCTGTTGTAGTTTGTTCTTCCCTAGTGACATATGACGTAAGCACCTTTTCATATGCTCATTTCCCATCTGTATATCTTTTTGGGTGAAGTGTCTGTTCAGATCTTTTGCCCATTTCTATATTAGGTTAGTTGTTTCTTATTGTTGAGTTTTAAGAGTTCTTTAAAAAATTAAAAACAGTATCATTTACATTAAGATGAGAGAGGGGAGGAAGGGAGCATATTTTGGATAAAAGTTCTTTATCAGTTATGTGTTTTGAAAATGTTTTTTCCAGTCTGTTGTTGGCTTTATTCACTCTCTCTTTATTCTTTTTTTAAAGAGAGAAGGACAGTGAGAAAGAGAGAGAGAGAGGGAGAGACAGAGAGAATCAATTTTTATTGAGTTTTTCACATGGCTTTCATTGCTCTGACTCTTAGTTGTGGGTGCTGGGGTTTGAACCCGTGTACTTGCGCATGGCAGGCAAGTGCTGTAACCACTGAACCACCACTCCAGTCTTTATTCACTCTCTAACAGTACTTTTCGCAGAGCACAAATTTTAAGATTTTAATCAAATTAATTTGCCAATTTCTCTCTTTTCTAGATTGTGCTTGTTTTGCATCTAAAAACTTTTTTTTTTTTTTTTTTTTTTTTTTTTTTAAAGAGAGAGGGACAGTGAGAGAGACAGAGAAAGAGAGGAACAACTTTATTGAGTTTTTCACATGGCCTTAGTTGCTCCAACACTCAGTTGTGTACATGGTGCTGGGGTTTGAACCCGGGTCCTCGTGCTTGCCAGGCAAGCGCCAAAACCGCTGAGCCACCACTCCAGCTCCT
>PVKS010043034.1:0-15113 GCA_004027875.1 Aplodontia rufa | reverse complement strand
TTCTCAGCATGATTTTTGTAGTCCTCGTTCTGAATTGGCAGAATGAAAATGATTATGACTCTAATGGCATTGCTCAAGCCAGAAACCTGGATTTGTCTTTGCCTCTCCCATCCCTGTCATTCAGTACTACATTCATTCAGTCAAAATCTTGCCAGTTTGGTTTCTTAAATATTTCCTGGGTTTCATATGTGCTTCAAGTTCAGGCCCTGCCATATCTTGCTTGGACTATCCCCATAGCATTGGACTTCCTCGCCCTGCTCATTGAATTGCCCGCTCATAATGCAGCCAGAGGATTTTTCTAAGAGCACATTCAAACATGTAACTCTCACCTTTAAAACTTGTCAGCAGACGCCCATTATCTCCAGCATAAAGAACACGCTACGGAGAAGGGCAGAGAAGTCTTATGCTTCCAAACATCCCCATTCCTTTTAACTTCTTCACATGCCCCTCTCAAATTTGATTGGCACCACACCAACACCATCTTACTTATGACTCTCCTCTGCTCATTAGACCTATGTTTTTGGTTCATGGATTTTGCTAGAACATTTTATTTCCTTTTCATGGCCTGACTAATCTCGCCTTCTCCTCAGCAATTAGTTTGACCTGTTGCCTCTTCTGGGAATTTGAGGCAAGATATTTTCCTACCACTGTTAAGAATTTCATTATGTATTCATGTTTCTGCCCTCTATCACAACTGCCACTAGCTTTAGGTTCCATGAGGGCAGAGAAAGTCCTATTTCTCTTGTTGTCCCAGCCTCTAGTGTAGAGCCTAGAGTCTTATAACTATTGCTAATGTGGTGCCAGGTCACCAGACCACAACCAATAAGGACAAAATTTTTGCCAAAGGTGGCGTCTTAGTTTTAGTCTCTAGAAGCAAACCCTGAGTGGAAGATCCATGATAAATTGAATTTTTGTGTAAGAGATACTAAGAAATAGTGGTAGGGGAACAGGAAAGTGAGACAGGGAAGAGAAGAGAAGAGAAAGGAAGGGAAGGGAAAAGAAGGGAAGGGAAGGAGGTCAAGCAAGAGTCCCACAGAGGATAATTGTGGCTCAATATTGCAGGGGGTTCTGGAGACAGTTTAGGTGCAACCTCTGATTTGCCCCACAGGGGCAAGTAACCAGGGCATTAAGATTTTCATATCTGTCAGCATCAGCTAAGTGCTGGTCACCTTCCCTCCAAAATAGAAACTCTCAGTCACTTGACTTTCCACGTGGACATGGAAAGTGGTCAACAGGACCACAGGTCTCAAAGTTAAGCATATATCGGAATCACCTACGGAACTTAACCAATGCAGAATGTTGAGCCCTGTTCCTAACATTTTGAATCCAACAGATCTGGAGTAGGGTCCGTTGAATTTACATCTCCAACAAGTTCTTTGGTAGTACTGATGGGGTTGGTCTGCAGTTTATACTTTTAGAAGCATTGGTTTAAGCAGAACAGGTTTATGGCTGCCCAACGGCCATACTAAAATGAAGACCCAGGTGCAGGCTGCCGAGAGTGAAAACACACCAGAATCTGGTGTATTTGGAAATACATCATTGAGGGACCAACCCAAGCAGGGGTGAGGAGAGCATAAACAGCATCTTCTGGTCCCATTTCTAATCCAAAGTCACATTCTAGCATAAAGGATCAGCGTATCTCCAGATTTAACTTCTAAATCAAACTTGACTTTGTGGAGATTGAAAATCACATGTCTTAGAGTATTTCTTCTTATCATCTTTGATGTCTTCATGACTTCCTCATTCGATTCTGACAAAAATATTTCCTGCAGGTGCCACTGCTTTGTCTTGTGAATGATTTTCTCCCCAGTTGACTTCTTTGTACATTCTCTTTTATTAAAATCTACCAAAACAAACGTCAACATGTTGGTATCTAGGCAGAAAGAAGTGGAGTTCAGTATTGACAAGTATAAAAAAGAGAGTTGAGGCAACATACCTTAAAAATCTTGTATAAGAAATAAATAGACAGATGCTAAAATCAGCCAAAGAGCAGAAAGGAACCAGGAATAAAAATGTATGTTGTTGATTTAGAAGGCATTCTTTGCAAATAAGTAAAGAACCTTTTGGCAACTGTGAGAATTCTAGAAAATCTTTAAGTATACTTTTACTTTTCCAAAAGTGCATTTCCTTCACTGTATTATTATGGGTTGTTTGGAAAAGTTCCTGGACCTCCCCAAGGCCTCTGATGCTAGCCAGAGTAGCTCATGCACTGGAAAATCTAACTTAGTGCTTGAAATGAATATGAGAGAATTGAAAGTTTAGTGTTGCAATTAAATCTGACATCAAGCTGGAACATTTGCAAAAGTAATAAATCATTCAGGAATTATGAAACAGTCCTTTTACTATACTCCTTGTTTAATTCAAAATCAACTTAACAGAAACACATCAAGTACCCACTTTATGTAAAACCGGGAAGGAGAGGAGGAGGGAGAGCTATTGGGAAAAGCAGGCCTTCATCCTGAATAAGCTTGCTGTGAGGTGCCTTTGTGGTAACAGGAGTATGATTTGGGCCCTGGATTTGATACATTATGTTGAATTTGAGAAGACTACAAAGAATTCTTCAAGGAAGAAAGAAGAGGAATAGCTATGAGGAAAAGCTGAAAACAGATTACTGAGAAGAAAACATAACCATCTTCAAATGTATGAACATTTGTTACAAGACAATGTGTTTTTCAGCCATACCATCGCAGAATAAGTACACGGCAAATAATTCAACTACAGAAAATGCTGAGAGTTGGTGGGGTGTTAAGGGTTTCCTTGGAAAGAGGTATGTTACCATTTGGTGGATTCCTACTACAAGCCCAGGGCTCTCTATATCTATTATATCAACCAATCCTCCCAACTACTTGTCAATAGATATCTTAGTCTTTTCAATAAATATTTACATTTTGAGTCAACTAGATATGGAGAACAGTTGTAAGGCTAGAATAGAGAGCTCCTGTACACCCTCACCCAGCTTCCCCTGTTGTTCATATCTATATAGTTGGTGGTGGGCTCCTCCCAACTCCACCTGCAGTCTACACTGGATCCATGACTACTTCTCAATCTTTCCTTTTGTTCATGACTTTGAAACTTGTGAACAATGCAGGGCAGGTATTTTGTAGAATTGAAATGGCTGCTTTGGTAGAAATACATCAAGTATAACATCTCCCTCAAAGTCAAGGATTTGGGCTGAAAAGGGAGATTCACCAACCATTTTTGCCCACGATGACAGTTAAAATTAAGAATTCAGTGTTCCATAGTAATGCTCAAACTCTTTGACTTGTGTTAAATTGTCCTTCTGTGCTTGCTTTCACTGTTAATAAAGGTTCAGACTGGTATACTCACCCTCACTGCTTCTCATCCCCTGGGAGATCCTGCCTTCTCTTTGGATTCTTAAGGATGACTGCTAGTCATCCTTCACTTATGGGACTTGGTGCATTACTAAGTTTATTAAAGGTTCTATTTCTGTACTTTACCAACTGTGTGGTTATCATGCATCATTCCATGTATCCTTTAAGATTTAGTTTGGCTGCAAGTACAGAGAACTGTAAAAAAATTAAAATTAAAAATTGGCCTGCATATACAGACTACAGAAGGTAACCTTGTATTCTTTTCTCACATAGAAACAATTCAAGGTAGGCAGTCCAGAGCTAGAATGGACGTTTCTAGTTCAGAAATCATCCAAGGACCTAAGCCCCTTCCATCTCACTGTTCTGCCATCCCCAGAGGATGGTAGATTTGGTAGATCATGCTTATGATTCAGAAACACTGGTAAAACTCCAGTCACCATATCCACATTCACAGCAGTCAGGAGCAAGAGAAGTGTGTGCTTTCTCTCTTATAAGATTTTCTTGACATGCCTCCTCCTCCTTCAACTTTTCTACACTTGCTTTCACGGACACTCCTGACCACCAAGACAGCTGTGAATCATGATTATCAGTGGTGATGTGCTTAGTAGCAATAGAATATTTCTTATCAAAGAAGAGAATGGAACTGGACATTGGGAGGTGAGTAGTGGTCACTACTGTACTTGGCAATGTTGTATAACTTCTCCTGAATGAGCACAGATAATTGGATTATCCAAAAAAAATTCACTATGTCTTTATATAGGTTTCTTGACTTGGCCTTGTTTTGGACCTAACCTTAATTTTTGCATGAACAATATTTTTAGACATATCATTTTCAAATAGCTGGATGATGAGGATATATCCAGGGCTTGCAATTAAATACTAAAAATAAATAAGTGGACTTATTCTCTTTGTAATCTATGTTGGGAATATACAGAATATCTAGTTGTTTTTTCCCCTGCATAAATAAATCCTGTTAAGAGAATTGGAAAACCCTTGTTCCACAGTGTGGGCTCTGAGAAATGACTAGACTTCCGGAGATTGAAAGCCCAATGGCTATGAAGACCATGACAGAACCAGAAGAGGTTGCTAAAGGAAGTGGTTGGGCATGAGGCTAGAGGGGTTAGTGAGGCAGGATCAGAAAGCTTTTGAGATCATGAAATTACCCTACAGTTCATGGAGGGCAGCATGGAAGGACTTCAAGGAGTGGTACTGGGTGAGTTTTGCAATGGAAATGAAGCTAATCTACCAGAAACTTAGTGGAGGGCCGTGATACTAGAATGACATGTAGGTTTCCATACTATCCTATACCACTTTAAAGGAATGGGATCCTAGGAAAAGTGGAAACAACTCTTAGGGACATTTTAGCTTTCCAGAGAACTTCAAAGTCACTAGTATCTTCCAGAGGCAGTGGCCTTGAGCCCTTTTGTTAGGTTTTTGTTGTTTTTTGTCTTTATGATAAAATGAATAAGTAATTGTTGTTGAAAGTTTACAAAACACTTAAAAGTAAATAAACCACCCTAAAATATTATGAGCAGCTATGAATGGTTTTCATTTTTGATGTATGATCCTCTGACTCTTTTTCAGTGCATACAGATTAAAAAACTTTTGCCAGATAACATACTGGAAAACCTTCCAAAAGTCTGTTTTCTACCATGTAGTCTTTAATAGAAAAGTTGCAATGGTTTCCATCTGGCAGCCAATGAGCCCCGGGAGCCATGGATTACTTACAAGTGTCCTCAAATACAACACACTGATACAGGTGTATTAAGTGTTATTATAGTCTGAACGATCTAATAAATAACACACACGTGTTCAGGCATTGAGTAAACATGCAAAGATGCTATTTATTGAGATTAATAAATACTAGTTTATTCAAAGTCCTACTAAATTTGGAGTCACTTGCTACCATTTTTTTTCCCCAATGAACTTTAAAGGAATTCAACTGTTTTACATTAGGTTCCCAGATGCGCTGATGTTCCAAAGGGTGCTGTGTGTGCGAAGGTGAGTCACTTGTGGAGTCACTGCTGCTTCCATATCACTCTTGAACCCTGACTTTCCATTCAGTTTTCCTTTTTAACTCCTTTCCTACAAAGGAAGCAATTGCTGACGCTGCTGGGCTTCTCCTTCTTCCATAGTTGAATCAACACACCTAAACTACCTTCACCACATCCATCAAATGAAAGATTCAACTCCTCAAGCAAAAACTCTCAAAATGTATGAGTGTTTGTAAAATAAAGCAATGATGCTGATTACCTCTTCACCCCAAGAAGACTGTATAGAGTCACATAGCTGAATCCATGTATCTCTTACTCCTTGATTCTTATTCTTGAAGATTTACTCTTAGTAAAAAAATAAATAAAATAAATAAATAAATAAATAAATAAATCTGTCCTGTGTAAGTGATGAAAGCAAACCAAGAACTTGGAAAATAAAACAGATTTCTTATTTGCCATTAAAAAAATAATAAAACTATCTCACACTTCATTACTTTCTCTCCCCAAAGCTGGATCTTTTTCACAGCCATTCAATTGCCGGTGAAAAGGTATTTCTTGGATTTTTCATACGTGGAATGTGCTAACAGATACCCCATCCTTGCTGATTCCGTTGTTTCAAACTTTTTTGATTTGGTTGGTTTAGAATGAGTTTGCTGTCTTGGGGCGGGGCACTGGCTCCCAGGTGAGAGATCAGGCCTCCGGGTTCATTTGCTCACTTTCCAGTTTTGATCACATTTCCTTGAGCTGACTAAAAGGGCTCTCCCCCTCCCCTGCCCTGCTTTGCTTTTTTTCTTCCGAAATAATTTGAATTAATATTCCTGTTGCTTTCTGGACCTGATTGAGTTGGCCATTAACTTAAGCTCTCATTCTGACCAGTTCTCTCCTTTGTTCCATTCCTTTCTATCCTTGTGTTGCTAATGAATCTGCCTCTTTCATCACAGGGAAAGGTGCAAGGGTGGTGTAGGAAGGTTGTGCATTTCCTGGTGGATGCTCAGTTACAAGTCTCATCACTTTGCCTCTCAGAAATGAGAGGCATGGAGCAGTCTCCTGAAATAGGGGCACACTCAAAAAAGTCTTTCCTCAAACAACTGAGGGGTTAGGTTTTTAGTGTTCTCTCCCTCCTCCTACCCCACTGCTTGCCAGGTTGGTGGTACAGTGGAACATTCATTGCATTATGATTCTAGACTGGAGTTCACATTTGCTCTGCCACATACATCCTTGGGAAAATTATTTCTTTTTTTTTTTTTTATTTTCGGAGCCTTGGGTTTTTTAAATCTACAAAATGGAGCAAATTGTCTTCTCAGGTTGTTTGAGAATCCCATGAAACATTGTATGTGCTATTAAAAACCTCAAGAATTGTTATTGTGTCAAAGGTTTTATTAACAAACTAAAGGCAAAAGTCATTTGTTTCTTTATTATAAGAACAATGGTGAGCCCGGATAGGAATCTTCAGTTCTATTAACTGTGTGACCTTGAGCAAGTTACTTGACCTCCCTGTGTCTCAATTTCCCCAAGCATAGTATAAAGATAATCATAATTACTACATAAGCAGGTTAGGAGAATGAAAAGCAATAATCTTCATAGAAAGTTTCTGTAATATTGTTCACCTAGTACAAACCCAATAACTATTAATGCTTTATTATTATATACAAAGAATTTTCAAGAAGAGCACTGATGTTTTAGTTCTTTCATTTAATGTGTGTTCATTGCATATTACGCTGGTTGCACATCGCTGTGCTCAGGATTGGAAGAGGTGGGCACAGTCCATCAAATTATATATATTACAAAAATAATTTTTATATATAGAGTGATTAAGATGAGCTTCATTTTGCAGGTGATGCTGAAGCTCAGAACATGGAACATATTGCAGCTATAAGGCAAATTATTTTAACTAGAGTGACTTTCAAGGCCTTCAGATTTCTCTGGTATAGTTCTTCCTTTTACATTTGCAAATGGTGTTGATGGCCTTGCTTGACAGGAAGGCCGAGAATTAAAATATTATGGATTTTAAACTTAGGAGGGATTTAGCTGATAGAAAATTAAAAATGTCCAAAGTCATAACATTTTAAAGGCCTTTCAAAAACCATTGTATTCTGTGCTCTCCACTCTTATCCGCATCTCCAAGCCTCAACCTGTTGAAATAGTTGTTGTCCAGTAACAGGCGTTCATCCAAAAAACCCACTTTTGGGTTAAGCGACTCAGTCATTCTTCATGTTTCCATTAATAGGAAAAATATTGAAATATAAATATCAAATATATACACATAAATATGCATGCATATAATATTTTAAATGTTGACTATATATATGTGTGTGTGTATAATATATATATGTGTATATATATGTTTTTGTATGTGGGGGTGTGTGTATCCTAGGGCAATGTTAGCTCAGTTCTTAATTGGTTGTTAGTTGCTAGGTCATTTCTTAATTATTTGATAAAAGCTGGTTAGGATACAGTCAGATAAAGAAATTTCTCCCAGTAATTTCAAGTTAATTGTAAGAATTCAAAAAAGACTCTTCATTTGGATGAGAACCCTGGGAAGACCACCTGCCTTTTGAAAAAACATTAGTTCAACACTAACAGACAGTTCATAGTCTCTGCTCTATTTAGCCTAATGGTACTAATATTTTTATTGTTAAGCATAAAATCCCCAATTTATTATCCAGCGTTCATTGACAATTGTAGCCTAAGTCCCAAATCTACTGCTTGAATACATTTCTGATATCTTTCTGGAGCACCTTCATTCTGAAATATCTCTATAGCATCCTTTTTGGTGGGGACCAGTTTTGGGGGAGTAGCAATATCTTTAGCACTCTGCTGGAGCTGCCATACAAGATGACTGTTAGAGATCAGCAAGGCCACCCGTGAGATGAGGATACTGGGTAGCCAGCTAGGTTTATTCACCATTCAAAATTTTCACTCCACTAGCCCATCCTGTAGCATGTGGGATTCAAATGCTAATCTTGGCATGTTGACAATACCATTTGAAATGAATCTTAGTGATTGCTCTTGAGTAGGCCAAGCAAAGGTTTGCTGCAGTAGACAGCTATCTTTTTTGTACAGCTGTCAAATCAAGAAAAATCAGTGTCCATAGATTGCTTTTATTTCTTTCTACGAATCATGTTCTTTTAGAAAGGAGAACATTCGACATCCAAAACTGAGCTTATGCAGACTTTGTTTTTTTATCCTGAGACTTTCAGTTCAAGCTGCACTGGTGGTATTGCTGTGCCTTTAAAAAAGGCACTTTATTTGAGTTGAAAACCCAGTGACTGGAGAAGGAAGATACTGGAAGATATGTAGATAGGAAGAAAAAATAGTGTCAGCGTGGAGCCACAGAGCAATGAAAAGACACTTCTATTAGGTTTTCTCTGGTGCTTCGGGGGAGTTTAAGGAGCAGTCTTAGAACTGGAACAATGCATTTGGGTGGAGTGGACACAGATACCTACAGTGATGGCTTGCCTGCCCTCCCACCTTCTCAGTCTGTAAAATAGAAGACAACTTTCCATTGGTCCCAGTCCCCTGGCATGGGATAGAGTGGAAGGACACCCTTGGTCTTCCTTCCTGACATAGGTCTTTCTAGCTTCTCTTCATTCTCTTGTATTAGAATCCTATAGGGTCCCAGCTGCTACCTACTGAAATTGCCCCCATCCCTCCATCCAGAATTCTGGATAAAAGCAGCCAGCTCTAGGAGGGTTTTCCTGGGGCAGCCACAGGAACTGGTGAGAGGCATGCACACCCTCTCCACTTGACTCTTTTGAGTTTCTTGTTCCCAAAATTAGTCCCCGAGTTGTGGACCACATTAGAAAGTTCCAAGAGGCCCATTCTCTTTCCCTAGTATAGATTACAAATAACAAATAATAAGTAAAGGACATAGAAAAAAAATAGGTCCAGTCTTGCTGAGGTTTGAACTAAGTCAACTCCATGATCTGATAGAAGTCATTGAAACCACCTGAATTTTTGAAGCAAACTCTCCCTGTATTTTATAGAAGAGGGGTGTGAGGTTAGTTTTGGGATTAATGATGCAGTACTATCAACAATGTGGTGATGACTTGAATCACCTCCCAGAGTTAATTAGCAGAGAAGGCCCTTTCTGAAGTCTGTGGGAGGTCATGTTATCTTCGATTGAACAGGTTAATTAGAATATTTGGTAAATATTTTTGGTCATGCTGTCATAGGACAAAAGCAAAGCATGTACTTATGAATATGAAAAGCGTTGAAATGAAATTAAATGGGCTAAAATAAAACTTCAGCTTTGCTAATTTAACCAGATCAAAATAAAGCAAAATATTGGCATTATGCAAATGACTTAGTACTTGGCTTCTCATCTTGTTTTCTTATAAAAATGAAAGATGCTCTTTAAAATTTCCAAATGGATTATATATTTTAAAACAACTGTTCTTAAAGAATAAAAACATTCTATTAGTTACCCCAGAAACTGTTACTGTTAAAATCTAGGTGCTTCTTGGAAGCAGGACCCATGTTATTTCTTATCCTTAGCACCTAGCATGGGGTTTCACATTCAATAAATATAAAATAAAAACATGTTTTAGATGACTAAATGGATTTGTAAACACCTACTAGACATCACAACCTACAAGTCCCACCCGAGCATTTCTAAAATGAACTTGTCTTGCCCCTTCCTTAGCTGTTCCAACCCACAGCCTACTTCTCCCATGTTTTCTTTCTCAGTGAAGAGTCATCCAGCCTGACACCTGGGTGTCAAGGTAGACCAAGTCTTGTCTATTGCTCCTCCTCAGTGTTTCCCAAATAGTGTGCTTAAACATGAGTAATAACGGATTCAAAATAGTTTTATATCAGACAACTTCATTGATGTGCTGTGACTTGACTTTTAAAAGGTTCTTCTCTTCTGATTTCTACAGCATGTAAATAGATACCTGGACTGATAAGCAAATGTCACATGTAGGAGATTTTGTCACTTTCCTAAAATAAAATGGATATATGGTTTGCGTGGACGCAAACCCAGTGATTCTTAAAATCAGGTCTGCATGCAAGAGAGAGTCTGAGAGATGTCTATCAGATGGCTTCCAACTGGAAGGGTGAATCAGGTCTCAGCCATGAGCACTGGTTCTGGGTGCCACGTCCGCCTTCCTGCAGCACTGCTACCTTCAGCCAGACACACAATCTTCCAGCTACCCACTGTCTTCCTGGCACTTCAGAGAGAAAGAGAGAGATGGTGGGAAAAGAGGCCGGTAGCATGGAAACAATTAATTCTCAACTTCTTTCAGTTGGCCCAGAATATTCCAAGCTGTACGAAGAAGAGTGCTGTTTCCATTTTTGCCAAAAAGTGTGTGAATCTGGAGGTTTGACAATGGTATTGGTAAAAAAAGAAGTTAATTGGAATAACTATTTTTTTCTTGCATTGTGAAATATGGGTATGTAGTTGAATCTATGTGTGTGTACACACACTTAAATAACACACTTGAATCAATTAAATAATTACATAAAATCATAGTTAACAGAACATAATTTTGGATTTCATATTTTTAAAATAAGATGATATAAAATAGTCTTTCATGGTTGTTTCTTGAGAAAACAAGCTGTGTCCCTTCCTATTTTGGGTGGTGAAACATGTCACTGCTTTTATGAAATAACGGTGGTAGTTAGCAAAATACAATGTGGTAGCCCCAGATTAGCCCTTGCTTTCTTTCCTCTATAACCTTGGCATGTCTGTGCATGGTGAGGAAGATGGGAATCCAAGCTTTGTTGCAGATACTCCTTGGGTGGAAGTAAAGGATGGAGTGGGGTGTGTGCTTCAGAGTCACAACACAAAACATGAGTCTGGTGATGTGTCACTGTCAGATAGAAACGGCACTGGTCTAAGGGGAGGAACCAGCCTAGAGGTGAGAAAGCATGTTCTCATTCTGTCTTTGTCCTGGCTAGACATGAAAGCAAGTCACCAATGTCCTCATCTGCAAAATGGAGAGAAAAACCCTCCATCCTCACAGGGATATTGAGCAATCAAAGGAAGTAATGTGCACGAAGTGCTATGAAAGCCGTATGACAGTGCCAGGCACTGTGGCAATGCCTGTAATCTCAGCGACTTGGGAGGCTGAGGCAGGAGGATCCCAATTTCAAAGCCAGCCTCAGGAACTTAGTGAGGCCCTGTCTCAAAATAAAATAAAAAAAATTAAAAAGGGATGGTAATGTGTCTCTGTGGTTAAGCTAGATTCAACCTCTGGAACCAAAAAGAAAAAAAATTAATAATAATAAAGGAAGAGAAGAAAACAGTATGATATTTTGTAAAAAATACACTAATCATACAAGACAGCTGTGTTTTCCTCTAGGGAATGGGAGTGGGGGATGACATTGAAAATACTTAACCTTGAGTGCTGAGTGATGCAGAGTGCCCTTCCCATAAGCTTCCACATAAGTGGGAATCTTAGGGAGGTCCAGTGGGTGATGGGCACTCATCCTGACTCTGGACGAGAGGCATTTTATGAGGCAGGCATTTGGCTGCCATGGAGCTAGCACAGCTGCCAGGGGCAAGCTCTTTCATTATATTCCCTGCCCAGTCTGGGACGGTGGCATGTGAGATCTGTATGTACCAAAGTAGAATGGCCAGTGGGGTGGCTGTTGGGGGACACTGGGAGCACCCTTGTGCCAATGCTATAGATACTTTAAGGGTATTTAGAACATGTAAGAGTGATAATGTCAAAATTCCAAAGAAATACATTGGATCCATGCAACTTTAATAGCCAAACAACTGATGCGGTGAGTGGCCTCACTGGGGTTTCTAACAGTAATTTAAGGAATATAGGAAAGTCTAAGAAGCCTTATCGGTGAAACTTGTGAACATCTGGCAGTGTAGTAAGGTTCTGGTCCATGGTGGTGCCTGAGGAATCAGATTCTGCACCCTGAGGTGCGTCTGCGCCCGAGAGCCAGGGACGGTAAAATCACGTGAGAAGGATGATATTGGTACTTGCGGCTTACTTAGGAAGAAGAATTAGAAAAGCACCACAATCAGGGGACATAAAATCATAGACTCACAGGTCAAGATGTAAAAGGGACTTAGGAGGACATCCAGTTCCCAGTTCATATACTGTTGGAGTTTGTTTCAAAGCCTTTGAGAGGAAGAAGGAAACAAAGGCTTGCTGTGAGGAAGAGTTACAAATTTTTCTCCATGAAAAAAAAATATGTTCCTTTCCTGTTGTTTCTTATTAGAGGGGGGGAAAAGAAAACGAAAATTGGAATTACTCTAAGACGATCAGATCTTCCTGTAGAATTTGGGTGGATGCTGTTGACGAGAGGCCGACTAGCCTATAACAAATCTAAACAGATTTGATGATCAAATAGCTCGGTGAATGTAGCATAGGATTGTTGGCTTTGGGTAGCCATAAGCTGGGCAGCTAGAACCATCCGTTCCCCCATCCATTTGGTTATTTGTTCAGTTATCCGAATGTTTGAGCAGGGAGGTACAAAATCTAGGAGAGTGGACATCTGTCACTCCAGATACTACTGCAGCAAAGCGAGGGCAGGAGGGTCTTGTGCTCCAGAAACCGCAGTTCTCTTTGCCGTATGTAAATCAGTTTATCTCACTTCTCCAACCAAACCCCAGTGGCTTCTCATCATGTGTGGAGTGCAGTCTCCACCCCCTTCTATTGGACTTCGAAGGTCTCTGTGTTGCAGTCCCTGCTGACCTCTCCACATCCATCTCAACCACTGTGTGCCTGCCCACTGTGCTCAGCCACAATGGACTTCCCACTCTTCTTCAATAAGAAGATGGCCCTCAGGGTCTTGCCACATACTGTTCCTTCTGACCAGAACACTGTCCCCCTCACTGACTGCACTTCAATCAGTCCTGTGCTCATGTTACCTCTGTGGGGATGTTGCTACTAAACCCCCCTATCTGAAATAGCACCATCATCACACATCTGCATGATCCACGCTTAGGTTCTGCTTTCCCACCATTCTGCTTTGTAGTTGTTACTTTCTGACATTATTTATTTATTTACATGTTTGTCACCGCTCTTCCCTGCCTTCTTCGATCAGAATAGGAAGCGTTGTGAGGGCAGGGATCCAAGCTGTCATGATCACTGCTATGTGGGGAACAATGCCAAGCACACAGGAGGTTCAGAGGAAAATATTTGTTGCGTGAGCAAATGAATGAATAAAAGGGTTGTGATGCAAGGATTGAGTTTGTCACCTAAAGGAGAATCACTAAGCTGCTTCTTCTCTGTCGGCCACCACCCCATCCTCTGCAGAGACCATTTGAGTCCCTACTTCAACAGGCAAGGGAGGGGGCTGGAGCTGTGGCTCGGCGGTTATGGCGCTTGCCCAGCATGCATGAGTACATGGTTCAAACCCCAGCACCCACATACACAGCTAAGTATCGGAGCAATGAAAGCCATGTGAAAAACTAAATAAAAATTTATTCTATCTGTCCCCCCCCCCGCCCTTCTCTCAAAAACAAAAAAAGAAAAAGGAAAGAAAAAGGAAAAACAGGCAAGGGATGCATAGGAGGAGTGAATCAAGCCCTCATGCTGATCACATGCTGTAGGGCTGGGCTGGAGCATGTGATTCTGCACTTCCAAGAATTCTCTACAGTGCTGCTGCTGCTGCTGCTGCTGCTGGTCCACGGCCACCCCACGGACAGGGGCACTCCCAGTCCTCCTGGTTCTCCCCAGCCTCCTCCCCTCACCTTTAGATCTCAGGTGAGGTTGAGTCTTTTTCAGACAACAGAAAGCCTGAGTGAGGGAGGGTTAGGGTTAGCATGAATCAGCTGTCCACCCCAGGGTGACTAACAAAGATTCACCCCGAGTGCGTTCTCATGAGGATTGCATTCAACACTTTGATCTTTAATAGTTATCGAAGGTCAAGGAAGCTGTGCAATAGCAAAACCTAGAGTACCTGGAACTCCTGGATTTACATTTTTTACTGTATTGATTTGAAAAAACACAAGCCTGGTTATTCCAAGTTTTTTTTTTACATTTCAAGAGGAAAGAAAAAAATTTGTCCTGGATCCTCCAACCTTCCCTTAAAGTTACGTAGTTTCAGTTTCCGTGTCATCTTTACTAAAGAGTCCAAATAACATAAGAGCGTTTTTATTTGGATAGCTCCTTAATGGATTTTGATATCAATTCATAAAGTGTTATTTATTCTCCTTTTCATTCTGTTTCTACTAAAAGTGGAAAAATGCAGTCACTTTGACAGTCTGGTGATGTATTGGTTCTGTGTTAGAGCGGGTGGAGAATTTCTTAACCAGCTCAAAGGTCTAGAGTAGCAAGTGGAATTTAACCATGGGAAGTCTTTTCCAGTATAAATTAAGAGATGTGCCAGATAGCCTTAGGTGTCCTGTGCCTTGGGTATCCTATACCTATAGTCCTCAATATTTTCACAGAATAAGAAAGTAGCTTCTCTCTGTGTTTCACAGAGAGTTGAAGGCAGAAGAAGATATATGAAAGTACTTCTTGCTTTCATTTTATACATAAGGTCACAGAACCTCAGAGAAGCTGGGTCTTCTTCCCAATGTCACTATGGATCCAGGACTGCTGATCAATGGGCCTCAAGCCCTCTTTTCTCCCCCTGATGCCTCGCTGACACTAATGTTTAGACACACAAATTCTTTGTCAAATGAGTAGGTGGTGGCCCTTCTGTGTGTGATGTCTAGTCTCTGTCATGAAGGCAAGGGCTCTCTGTTGCCTTTATTTCTGCATCTACAGCTTCTTATTCAATACCTGGCAAAGACTCAGCTCCAAATAAATGGCTTATTAATAAATGAATGTCATTGCTATTTGCTGAGCTTTACTCTTTTTTTTTTTTTTTTTTT
>PVKS010043033.1:0-15109 GCA_004027875.1 Aplodontia rufa | reverse complement strand
AAAGTTGGTCTAGAAACATGAGTTAAATTCAGATAAGATGTAATGCTTTACAATCTAATACTATTTTTAGAGTTATAATGGGAAGGGGAAGGGAGGGATAAGGGAGGGTAATTGGGGGGGCACTCCTGGGGATAGTTGCAATGTCCAGAATATATACACATCTTATACACATTTTATATTGTTTTGTTAAAATCTTGTACGGTTGCTAAAAATAAAAAAATTAAAAAAAAAGAATTGGGGCGGGGCATAAGTTGAGGTGTTGAGAAAGGATGCCAGGAAAGGGGACATCTGGATGCAGACAGGAGGGAGCTATCCATGAGAATGTCAGGAGACAGGAATTCTGGGCAGAAGGAGAGGCATGTGCAAAGGCCCTGGGCTTTGAGGTGCTAGCATGTTCAAGAAACTACTTGAAGGTCAAGACTTGGAGCCCAGTGAGGGAGAGCTGGGAGGGAGATGATATAAGAGAGGTAGGGAGGTGGCAGAGCATTTGGACTCTTGGCCCCTGGAAGGAGAGCCATTGGAAGGTTCTGATTGGAGGAGTAATATGAGTTATATTTTTATAGCCTCATGGTGTGAAGGTGAGGCCAACTCAAAGGCAAGATTACTCAAATATTGCAGGAAGTAGGCTGTTGTGGCTTGAGGTAGGGTGATGGCAGGGGAGCTGTGAAGTGGTAGGACTTTGGATGTACCTGGACCCCACAAGATTTGCCGCCAGGTTGGTTGTGGAGTGTGAGTGTGAGAAGAGACAGGGAGAGGCTCCCAGGGTTTTGTTCTGAGCAAGTGAGAATGGAGCAGTCATTAATGGAGATGGGGATAAAGGCTTCAACAGTGAGGGCAGTGGGTTGGTCTTAGTCAATTTTCTGTCCTTGATAGCACAATACCAGAGTTGGTGAGTTATAGAGGAAAGAGGTTTATTTTGGCTCACAGTTCTGGTCAGAGGTTGAGTAGCTGCACCTGGCGATGACATCTTGCTGGCAGAGCCCTGGGATGGTGCTGGGCACTATGTGGGGAGTCCGGGCACTGTGCGTGAGTACCTATGTGCATGTGCACGTGTGCATCCTCTGGTCTGCCTCTTTTTTCATGAAGACACCGTTATTCGATCGTGGGGCTTTTACCCTGATGACCTTATCTAACCCTAATGGCTTTCCAGGGCTTCACCCCTAAACCCTGTGGTTCGATTAAGTTTCTACTCTCTTCATCCCTTACAATGGTGAATAAACGCTAAGCTGAGATCCAGAGGGGACAAGCCATGTTCAAACCACAGCAGGAGGGGCTTTAGGAGCTGAGTTTCAGACTTAATGACGTTGGAGATTCAGTTTGCCTTTGAACAATTTCTCCTTACAGCTGTGTCTCATTTAAGTCACAGGTTGGCTCCCAGTTTTGAGAAACACAACTGTTTGATTTTAGGGGATTTCTTCATCATAGCTTTAAATCGGAGCATAACGTCTCTTTCAAGAATCATTTGCTACTTTTTTGTGTGTGTGTACACATCTTGTTTTAGCCATAAATCTGTTTACTATAGATTATGTTTGTGGCGTACTACCTCTGTGGATTCTTTGTAACTATGTCTATTTGCACGGAAACAGGGCCTTTTGTTTCTAAAATGGTGATTAGCGCTTATCCATATTTTCCCATTGAAGTCATAATCCGCTCTGTGACAGCATAGGGTTGCTCTTGAGAATGATTAGGGCTTCACGGTGGGGATTAGGATTGCCAGGTGGAGAAAGTGCAGATGGTCATTTTCTCAGAAGAAAAAAGAAAAACATTACCTCCTGCTTGTGCTCCCCGAGAGAAGAGAAGGAGGCCAGGAAAATGTGGGATCTGTAACTGGAACTGCTTCTGAGGAACCTGCTTTCCTAAAGTTGTCATGAGACATCAGAAAGCCCTTTAAACTAAGCTATTAATGGCAGGATGTGACTGCTCTATTGTGAAGATTGAGAAAAGAGAGCTAAACTTGCGTCCTTACGGAACAGATGCCGGTGAAATGCCTGAGAGAACCCTCAATGGCCCTATAAATCTCAAGTCATTTCCCCCCAGATTATAAACGCATCTTGAGGAAGAAATGTCCCCAGCATTTCTGTGTTAGCTCTTCATTGTTGATGACAACAAACACGGGGTGTCTGTCATCAGACACAGCATGCCTACAGTGAGGGCATCCCAAGGACCCTAGTTCTGGCTCATCCTCCCACTGTCCCCAGGGATCAAAGTCCTGTGTTTGCTTCTTGACCTTATGCATGACAATGGTGGCACCTCTGTTTTAGTTTGTCCCTGTAGGAACTGGGTTTATAGTCTGACTTCGTTAGCATCATAGCTAAGCTAGCTGAACTGACAGAGCCCAAAGAAGGGAAAAGCAGCCTGAGCTTCCCGAAGCCCATGGGGATCCTTATCTCTATGAGAAGTCCATGATTTTAGACTTGGAAAACCCACATCAGGAAGCCCCCTTCTCTGTGTCCCCTAGTGAATTATGCTCAAGCCAAACATGTTTCCACCTGGAATGATATGCATTCAAATAGATGACTTTGGTTAGTCATGGAAGGCTGCCTGGGAAAATAATGTCTGCTTCTCCAGGAAACTCAGCTGTAGATTCACAGAAATGTAAAGGCTTGTAGGTTCAGGCCTAGGGATGACTGAGGGGTTCTGTGCCTTTTTATGTCCAGACACCTTTGCTGATCCAATAAAAACTGTCAGCCACTGCTAAAACTCATAAATACCCAGCATCACTAATGCAGCCAGAAAGTGTCAATTCTTGAAGTCCATCCATGAACATTCCTATTTTTGTAATATTCGTTCAATTTTTCATTTGATGAATATTTATTGTGTCTATCAATGCATTCAGCGCTGTCCTAAGTTCTAGGTATATAGTAAGGAACAAAGGAACATGTACTTATATTTACATATTAATACAATGGTTGAAAATCTGAATAGAAATTCAGGTAATTTGCTTTTCCTTGCTTTCTTTTTTTAAACTTGCTTTTCTGGTTTCCTAAACCAAATGTGCCTTGCTTGTATTAGAGAAACATAATAAAATAGACAAAATTCATGGTTCATTTCTTGAGAATAATACACAACGACAAATGTTCCTTGGAAAGCAGGAATGATTCAAAATGAACTTGTATTTTATCAGTCATGATAATATAGAGCTATTCTGATAAAGACCCATGGATGTGCTGGACATATTACTTATTTGGTTTTGGCTGTTGTTTATGGTGCTTATGGGTAGATGTCATGCAGTAATCAAGGTCTCCTGGGAAGTGAACAGCCCTAGATTAGGAATGGTGCCTCTAAACCAGGGCTTGGTAAACTTGACTTACAGACTAAATTCCAGTTATGTAAATTGATTTATTGGGACACAGCCATGTCTATTCATGTCCATATTGTTTATGGTTGTTTACATACTGCAAAAGTGGAGTTGAATAGTTATAAAAACTGGTTTGGTCCTTAAACCCTAAAACGTCTGCCTATGTATCCTTTTACGTAAACAGTGTGTGAGCCGTCTCCTGGAGTAGCTATCCAGTCGCTTATTCTATCGCAGTATCACAGTGCAACATTGCATATCTGTGCTGTCCAACATGGTAGCCACCAGCCACATGTCACCTTGACATGTGGTGAGTGGGCCTGAGGAACTGACATTTTAATAAGTGTGCATTTAAGCATAAATAGCCACATGTGGCAATTGACTGCTCTGTTGGGCAATGCTCTAGATCAGGCCCTGAAATTCTTTGTGTTTATTTTCCTGGTCCTATTTTCTGTGCCATTGTTCAATCTGGATGTTTTCTCTAGGTCCTCCCCGAGCTCTTTTGACTGAAACATCTTTCTAATGTCTTAACTATTCCTAAATTGGGTAGATGTTGGCCTCTTTTTATGACATACAGAGTTCATGAAATTTTGTACTCAGAATCTCATGATGGGACACAGACTTTCCAGAGAGATTTATTGAATGTTGAGCAGAGGGTGTGGAAAGAGATCAAATCCCTTTTTAGAAAATTAATAAGCTTTATTCTTTAGAGCAGTTTAAGGTTGGCAACAAAACTGAGCTGAAAGTGCAGAGGGTTCCCATATACCCACAGAGGGTGCCCACACAAGCTCACCTCCCCCATCACCATCCCTCTCCAGAGAGTTATATGTATTTAAGCTGAACCTACATTGACACACCATTATCACTCAAAGTCTATAGTTTGCCTTTGGGTTCACTCTTGGTGTTGTGCATGCTATAGATTTTGACAATTGTGTAGTGATATGCTTAAATTCCTTTTGGGATGTGAAGGACAAAATGTGTGCTCTAGTTTCAGTGTGTTCCCCAAAGTTCTTGTGTTGAAAATGATCCCCAGTGTGGAGGTGTTAGGAGGTGGGAGCATTAAGAGGTGTTTAGGTCACAAGGGATCTGCCCTTATGAATTTGCTAATGCTGTTATCTTGAGAGCAGCTTCCTCATAGAAGGTCAAGTTTAGTCCTCTTTTTCTCTCTTTCTTGCCCTCTCCTTGCCCTTTTCCCATGGGATGATACAGCCAGAAACCCTTGTGAGAAGCTAGCCTCTGATTTTGGACTTCATAGCTTCTAAAATCACAAGCCAATAAATTTCTGTTTAATGCAAATTGTCTACTATGTATTTTGTTATAGCAGCATGAAACACTAAGACAATGTGTGACCCAACCATTAGCCTGTGAATTACAGATAAAGCTCACCATGCCCTGCTAGATCAGAAATGAAAGTATAGCTTGGGGGCTAGCTGAGGGTGATAAAGGAGGTGCTGAAAGAAGAGGAGAATGAAAAAAAGCATTCATTTGCTTTACAATTTTGATACCTTTCCTTCTTAACAGGAAGCGGGGTGTAGGCGGTAAACATATGGATATGAGCTTCATCCTCTGCTTGCTGCGTGCACATGATTGTCAAGGATGAGATCTGGGCCTCTCTTACCTGTGTCAGGTGCTTTTTGTAGACATCCCTTAGATCTAGCAGAGAACCATGATTTCCTTGAAGACTTGTTCCCAGGCGTGCTTACTGCTCTCGTTGAAGCTCATCTCCAAACCGATCGCACCCTCAGATTCACTCACTCTAAACCATGCCTCAAGTTTCCTTTGAACTTGCACTCTTCTAGTTAGTCTATGTGTAACCCAAGGTTGAGTACCAGTTACTGTTTGCCATGACACACATAATGTGGCTTTGCGACGAGACCACCATTTTGGGCAACATACTGTATTTTTATCTTTTAAAGAAGTCCATTTTTTAAATTGAAAGTCTCAGATGCTAGTAATGATGTAAAGCCATCCATGCCCAGCTATTCCTTCCCTTCTGATTTCTAGTTATTAATGCAGCATTCTGGAAGGTCATTGTAAGAATGTCAGTGTCTTTCAGGAATGATCTTAAATTTTGTTATATTACTACCAGAGATCTTGGTGGCTTATTACTCAGTGTCTTTAATGCATTTGCAGCTGAAATGAGGTATGAGCAAAATAGGAGATGTAAGATGTGATCTGTAAAATTGCAGTAACTTAACTGTAACCATTTCTGTCGTGGAATTTTTTATGAAGCTCATACATCCTAAATTATGAACATAATTGGGCCAAAATGTTGGTAGCCATTAGTGTGCACAGTTGTAGTTTTTAAAGAGAGAGGGACAGTGAGAGAGGGAGAAAAAAAGAATTGTTTAATTTTTCTTATGGCTTTCATTGCTCTGACACTGTGTGGTGTACGTGGTGCTGGGGTTCGAATTCATGTCCTCACGCATGCCAGGCAAGCACTATAACTGCTGAGCCATTGCTCCAGCCAGTTGTATTTTTAATAGAAGATAGACTATTAAAGTTGTAGTTTTAGTTGAAATAGCTTTTAAACCAGCACCATACCCATATAAAGCAGAGAATTGTGAAATCCGTGCAAACTCTTGATGCCTTGGAGAGAGACACCATAGGAAGCCATCTCTACCTGGCTTCCTTCTACACCTGGGGCATGGAGCCTGAGTACTCCCTCCCACTGGCCGACATCAGCCAACTTGACAAGTGGAAGACTGAATCCTTCACAGATGACTAGGTATGAGCAAAAAGACAACTTTGCATCTTTCCTGGCCTCAGATCATTCATTCATAAATGTGTCATGAGATTTTGCTTTCTACTCATTTCTCTTTCCCTAGCGCAGAAGGAAGGTTTGCTCCTGGGGGAGAATGTGTAGTATACATTTCCCCCTCTGGTAGCTTTGCTTCTTCTGGGGACGTGAGTGCTGTGACTGGAGAGATGGAGAGGAATGCCAGTTGGGGATTCTGTCCACAGTTCATACCAGTGGCATCTTATGTCTAATACCTTTTTGTTTTTTAAATGGGAAATCCCAGAAGAGACTGTGAGACACAGTATCTGCTGATGGGAAGAAAAACAAATGGGCTTTGTTTTGTTCTCCCTGGGGGAGGCTAGAGACTGATAAAAGCCAGACAACACCGTAGAAAACCTTTGGCCTGAGAGACAAGACACCTGGGCCACTAAGACGTTATTGGGCCACTCAAGTCCTCTGGGTCTAAGCCAGGAATAAAGGAAAAATGTTTGAGTTTTGGTGAGTTCTCTACTCTGCTTTGTAAACTGCTCTGTCTTCACCCTGGCAATCCTGTGTCCTCCTGCAATCCTTGGCATAGTTTGTATTCTGCTTGGGAGAAGAGGTTGAAGCTGTTGTTGTGAACTTCTTTGACATGAGCCAAAGAGCCTGGTCATTGTCATTTACCTTCGCCAGGTTAAATGATCCAGGCCAAAGATGCCTTTCATTTTTCTTTCTTGTAACAAATTCTAGGCTCATTGACTCACAAAGGTCACTGAAGACCACCTTGTATAAGATCAGCTATACTTCCTGTTCCTTCTTTGTGCAGATAAAGTTCAGAGAAGTTCTATGCCCAGCTTAAGGTGACCTAGGGAATCAATGGTTAGAATCAGGCCTCATGACCAGCGGATCATTTTGACATGCTATGTTCCCAGATTAGTCCTCTTTATAAATTACCATGCCGCCAAATCTAAGGTATTTTTAGGCTTATTGCCCTGAGCTTTAGAATGAGGAGGAAGAGTACTTGAGGCACGGACACTGGGTTTTCTAAAATTCCACACGGGGTGCAATATCTATTATTGCTCTGCAGCTAGTCCAACTTGCTCTATCTCACATGGACTTTTGCTAAATCTTACCATGATGAAATGAGTGAAGTGACCGCAGCCCTCACTTCTTCTCCCCGCCTTACTCTGGACACAAATGTGTAGCAGTGCTCGTGGGCAGAGTGAGGCATCTTCCCATGAAAAACAAGAGGAAGGAAATTGGGGTTCTGGCATTGTGGTTGTTGTTCTCATTACCATTCCCTCCCATGGCTGCTTAACAGATTCTACAAGCCAGCAAACAGCCTGTCGAACCACTGTTTCCAATCATCCTCCTTTTGTCCTGATACTTATCAGGTCAGCAGAGCTTTTATTCTTGTCCCAGGGGACGAAGCTTCTCTGCCATTGCAACATATTTAGGTAATGTCATTTGTTCTCAGAGTTTTTGCCCAAAGGAACTGAAAACTAGTTGTACTGAATGGCTAGCACATTAGCCATTCTATAGAACAATTTATAGTAGCTGCTCCAGATGTGTTGGTGGAAGAAAATCAACCCATGGTCCAGAAACACTTACCACCATCCTTTTATACAAGTTATACAGTCTGTTTTGCTCCATCAATTAGATGAGAATCAAGTGAACTGTTATAATCAGGGATCTGACAAAGGGACAGAAAATAAAGTAGGGGATGTGAGCCTAGTTCAAAAGAGTGCAAACCAATCTGGTTGGGGAGATTAAAGGTCAACTCATCATAAAATATTCTAATGACCGTGTTATGGTTTGGATGAAACGTGTCCTCCAAAAGCTCGATATGTGAGACAATGAGAAAAAGACTGAGAGGTGAACCGATTGGGTTATGAGAGCCTTTCCCCAATCAGTGAAGTACTCCCCTGATAGTGATTAATTGGATGGTAACCGTAGGCTGTAGGGTGTAGCTGGAGGAGGTGGTCATTGAGGGGGCAGGCCTGGAGGGTATATATTATGTATCTGCTGAATGGAGTCTCTCTCTGCTTCCTGGAGCCAGGCCTTCCACCATGATGCTCTGCCTCACTTTGAGCTCAGAAGAATGGAGCCAGCTGTCTATGTCTTGGGTCACAGCAATGAAAAAGTTGACTAAAACAGACAAGTTAATTAATATAGTATACACAGAATCATCTGCTCATTGAATGAGCTCACAAAGGCCCACAGTGGAGAGATACACTGGGTCTGCCACAGCACAGGCTGGGGCAGATGGGTTGAGCTCCCCAAAAAGGCCATGTGGCCCTGAGGAGCTTAGCCTTCATCCTGAGAGCAGTAGGACCTGGCTGAAGGACTTTCAATTGAAGAGGAGCATGATCAGTTTTCTCAATTAGAAACATCACACTGGCTTCTGGGTAGGGAAAGATTTGGAAAGCCATGGAAGGGCTTTGAGAAGAACAACGACTTGTTTTCATCAGGATGGCTCTGGGTCCTTTGTTGAATATACACTGGGGGTGAGAATAGTGCAGTAGCAGAGGGACGAGCTATCGCAATAATCTAGGCAAGGGTTTCAGGCTTTGGCAATGAAGGTGGTGTTAGAAGCTGGGAGGGGTAGTTGAATTCTGTCTTTATTTTGAAGGTAGACCAGTAGGATTTGCTCACATACTAGATGTAAGGTGTCAAAGAAAAGGCAAGGCTGACTCCAGGGCTCTGGGCCTGAGCAGCTGTAAGGTTGGAATTGCCATCCACCGAGATGAGGAGGACAGGAGATGAGGTTGAATTTATGGGGAAGTGTTGGATTTATTAAGTTTGAGATGTCTGTAGGATATCCCAGTGGAGATATTAAGTAGACAAGAGGAATACAAGTGTTGAGGTCAATGTGAAGTAGAGACGAGAAACATAAATTTGGAAATCTCTGGCATTTAGATGGTCTTTAAAGCCATAGACTAGATGATATCACCAAGGGAGTAAATGTAAGTAGAAAAGATAAGTGTTGGACTGAGGCCTGGGACACATCCAAGTTAAGAGGCCAAGGGAACAAGAAACAGCAAAGCTGATGGAAAAGCTGTGTCCTGTGAGTTAGAAAGAAAACCCACCAGTGTGGTGCCTGAAGGTCATGTGAGCAAAGCATTTCAAGGGGAAGAAATGACAGATGGAGGCAAATGCTGTAGATGGGGTAGGAAAAAGAGATCGATGAGTTTCCATTGGATTTAGGCAGCACAAAATGCAAGCGGGGGTGATGAAGACAATTTGGAGCGGTGGAGGAAGAAAAATGAGACTGTACTGGTTTCAGGGGGAAAATGGGAAAAGAGAAATTGGATATAATGACTATAGATATCTGTCTTGAAGAATTTTGCTTCAAAGGGAAGGAGAGAGATGGGAGAGGAAGTTGGTAGTGGAAGGGGATCAAGGGAGTCACTGATATTTGATGAACACAGTTTTAGTGGTGACACCATGGGGGGTGGAGATGGACTACGTGTTGAAACTTTGAGAAGGGTGGGTGTTTGGGGCCAGTTATTGCAAGACCCTCTGCGCCAGTGACCTCGGGATTTTCTTGGTGGTCTCTGTGTTTGTAACGCTCTCTGTCTCTGCCATTTCTCTGGTCTAAGCCATTTGTTTTCTCATTAAAGACCTCTTAGTTCTCCCTTTGGAACATTCTCCCATGAAGCTGTGTCTTCTGGACTGGGTCCCCCCAATATTCTAAGGATACTTGGCTGCCGCCTTCCAGCACCCAGAGAGAAGGCTTTCTATCTGTGCACTTCTGGCCTTCACACCTCTTGTTCCAAGTCAACCTAGCCTGACTCATAGTTCTGAATAACCTTGTGTTGAAGCCCAGGGTCTAAGACCCTCTTCCAAATCTCTATACATGGTTTTGTCTACCAAAATACAATTTAAGTGGTAATTATTCATCTCATCTCCAAATTAAAAAGAGTTCTGTTTCTATTTATTGAAATAATATATTATATTGTCAAAAAAATAGAGTATAGGGACTGGAGTGGTGGCTTGGCAGTTTGGTGCTTGCCTGGCATACGCAAGTACACGGGTTCAGACCCCAGCACCCATGTGCACAACTAAGTGTTGGAGCAACTAAAGCCATGTGAAAAACTCAATAAAATTTGATTCTCTCTCTCTCTCTGTCTCTCTCTGTCTCTCTCTCTCTCTCACTGTCCTTCTCTCTTTAAAAAAAAATAGAGTATACAAAAGGAAAAAAATCCTCTATAGGCTCACCCTCATCTCATGGCTGTTAGTATCTTATGGTTCACATATGTCCTGGCACACCCATATGAACACACACGTTGTGTGCAAGCATTCTGTCCGTTCACACCAATCCCAGTCCTGTGAGCTGTGTCCACTGTGACCCCATCCTTCCCGAGCTTTTCCCTCTCCCTTCTCCGCACACAGTTCCCTTCATTCTCTGTCTCTTTAGCTGTTCTCAGAGAAGTATCATCAATTTAGAGATACATGGCAACGTCACCTGAATGTCTGTGGGTTTTGAGCATTCTTCTAAACATTGTTTTCAAATGACAGAAAACAACAGTGTGTGCAGGCACAGGCGCCTCTCGGCTGAGCATGGCTGGAGAAGAGAGCTGTGAAATGCAGGACAGCGTGGCTCCTACCTGCAGCTTTGTCCCTCCACATAAATATGCCCCTCTTGCCCATCTCACCTGTGTATGCAAAGTGCGTCAGGTTGGCTTAGTGCTTCCCCACCTTGCAGGGCATATTGTGAATCAACTTCCCTTTAGCTGCCCCCAGTGCGGTATTGAGCATTTTGAGAGTTGATGCGTTTTGCTGCTTCGAAGCTCATTTCCCCTTTGCTGGGTGATACGACTTTAGTAGGTTGCAGAGCTCTCGTTTTGCTCCCACCGTAGAGCCCTGGACTGGAGAACTGTCCCCATTGGGGTTGAATCTACCGTTTATAGGATGTTCCACATGTTTTTATTATCATATCCTCCTTACCCTGTCCCTTCACTGCTCCTAGTGGGTCAGCAGTCCCTAGGGGTGTCCCAGAATTAACTTCTGCTCTTTCCATGTCCCAGTGGCATCTGGGTAAAATAGCCAGTTCTCAAATTCTATGGTGCTGAAAACAACATTAGATGGGAACATTCCTTTGGCTCATCGCATGCTGGTCTGTGGGCCTTGGCCAGTCTGGGATTGCTCATCATTCATGTAGGCGTTGAGGTTTCCGTTTTCCACCTTCTCTGCTTCCCCAGCACCAGCCCTTTGTCACAGCAAAGCACAGCGACTTTGGGTTCATTATTCCCTTTAGGGTGTCAGCAATCTCTTATTTGGCTTTTCTGCCTATGAATCCAAGCGCACCCACACAATTATTAGCAAGTGTGGGAATTGTTAAGAGTTGAATATTTATTTTACACCCACAAATTTTTAGGTGCTATGCAGAACTTGATTGCCAGGGGATTGCTTTGGTCTAGGATGCCAAAGGAAGTTCATTAGCATTTGGGGGAAATGCTCATGTTACAATGACTGCCTGACCACATTGGGCGGGACAGGAGTGATGCAGTGTCAGGGGTGCCTTACCCTGACCAGAACGGGCCACAACTGGATGGCTCTGTCCACTGTGCTGGAGGGATAACTGAAAGAGAAGGGCTGGAGAAAGAGCCAGGCCTCCGGGAGGAGGCCAGAGGAGTCTCCTCAATTGTCCAGCGTTTGTTCAGCCTCACTCCACACAGCCACCACACAGGAGCCAGCGAGGGGTTTCTGAAGATTCTCTGGGGATGTGTGGCACCTCCCCTGGATGGGCCTGATGTGCAGTTCCAGCTTTTAATCAGACTGAAATGCATTTGAGACTCAGCTCAGCAAATTCTTAGTAGCTGACCTTGGGTAAGTTTTATAACATTCTAAGCCTCAGTTTTCATCTGCAAAATGGGTATAATATCACCTACGCAGGCCTATGTTTCAGCGTAGAAGTAAAGTGTATTGAGAGGCTGATCTGTGACCCACAGGAACGTGCTGCGGCTCTTGCTGTACACTTTTGGTCGTATAGATTTGGAGATCTGAAGAAGATGAATCCTAGGTACCCTGGGCAATGTCCCAAGAAAGATGCACAACCAAATTCCTTAGGAATAGCAGGGGGGAATCTGCCAGTATGAGAGTGTGTGAATATCTAGGTAGGGGATAGGAGAAGAAAGTGACGGGGGCACGTATTTCGAAGTTTCCACTATGGAAAAAAATCACTAGTTATATCTCTGGCTATCCTCACCCCTGGTTCCCCACACAGAGGTCACCATCCCATGGCCCCTTCTCCTCCTCCTCCTCCAAGTCAACAATAGCTAAAGCCTGAGCAAAGCATGTAATTGGCATTCTGAGCCACGTGTGTGCCGTGTCCTATAGGAGGAGAGCACTTGATGTAGGTAATTAGAAGTGTCAGCTCCTTATCCAGGAGAGGGTTCTATTAAATTATGTACAGTAAATATTTTTGCAAGTTGGAACTCTGAAGAAGACTTATTGATCTGTGGCAAGCTGCCAGGCAGCTGGTAAAGATTTGGAAAATGGTTCTCAGTCCAGGGCAGGTCCTAGGAGAGGTGGGAGAAAAGCCATCTGGAGGATCTTTTGTTTCACCTTTGTCTTTGCCTCCCTCGAGGTGCCCACGGCTTTTCTCAGTGCGGCCGAATCAATAGCAGACAACATCAACTGCTTGGTTAGTGCAGTCCCAGTGATTCTGAGCCAAGCTGGTTGTTCTGGCAGAGAAGTCTGGACAGAGCTGAAAAAGGAAATTGAGGTCAGGAGACCGAGCAAATCTGGCCTAGCTGCAGGGGACAAGTGGCTTCATTAAGGGGTGGGTGGAGGGGCTGGTGCTACTCAGACCTTTAGCTCAACCCAGCCTCAAGAGCACCTGACGTGTGCACTGAGGTCCTCGCCTGCCTCCACCAACCCCTACCCCCAGGCCCATGGCTGCCCCTCCTGCTCTCTGCTGCCTTAGCTCCAGTGCTGGGGCCCTGCCCTAGAGGCTGCTCTGCAAACAGTGTTGGCTGATTGATACTGAGTCTTGAGAACAGAGACGAGAGGTGAGGCCAGGTGGACCCGATCTTTCCTTGTGGTTTTGGTTCTGTCCCATTGGACAGGTATCTGGAGCAGCCCAGGGGCACAGCTGAGGGGCCTGCCTGACCGCTCCAGCTCCTTCACTTCCTACTAGCCCAAGTTTCCTGTTCATGGTCCCTCTTCCCCTTGGTCTTGTTCTCAGTAGTATTCCCAGTTCCCAGAATCCTTTCTGTCACATTGTAGATGCTCAATAAATATTTGTTGCACAAATGGAAGACTCCTTCCTTCTTTGTCTGGTATGTTATTCTAAGAAGATTCCCAGGGCTGGAGAGGAGGGCTGGGTAGAGGAAGGACTATCTGAGTACTGGGAACTTTCAGAAAATCCTCTTGACCCATATGTCAAGTGATACACTGGGGATTGCCCTAGGACCTGGCATCCAGGTACCTCCTGTCATTTGGAAAATCCTGGCAGCTGGGCTGTTGGAAAAAAGGAGCAACCTGAAACAAAGGGACAGGTGGCCCAGCCCTGGGGTAACATAAATGATGCTGGTGGCTCACCTGCCCTCTTGCCATCCCAGGCCCTGGCCTCCCTGCCTTCTACTTCCCTTTGGTCTTCTCTCGAGTGGTCTTAGCTTGACTGTGGGGACCTGGCACGACTGAGGCAGATCCCTGGCTCCCTTCACTCGCTTTCTTCCTGCTGCCTGACACTTTGCAGATTTGTGGCTCATTTGCACCTTCAGTGGTTAGGGAAGAACAGAAGAAAGGAACCCACAAATAGACTCTTTTGCTGCTCATTAGTAACTGCTGTTGGGTGAGAGAAGCTTGTGAACACAGTTGTAATGCAGCATGTGGCTTGGGATTGCTTTTTTTCCCCCTTTAAACTTCTCATTGCCTCCCCTCCCCGCGATTACCACAACAGGGTGGGATCTTGTCTGCATTCCCCAGCTGTTTGTATCAGAGGTTACTGGTGGGCCAACTTGACCTAACAGGTGAGAGCCTGGGTAATGTTCCCGAGAAGCTGTGCCGATAAAGTGCCCGTGTCCTGGCAGCTCGTAGGCCATGTTCTTTTTTTTTTTTTTCCCCATTTTGGGGAAACTTGCTAATTTTCCTCCCAGGGTTCTGGGAGATGAGAGCCCACTCTGTGCTTGAGGTTTAGTTCTCTGCAGGGAGCCATTCCTTGGCTGTTTAAAGAAGGCTTTATGCTTTGCAGCTTTAGATCATTTCACATGATGAAACACCATCTCAGCACTGACAATTGTAATTTAAAATGTTTGACGGTCTTTTCAACTGAAAAAGAGTAATCATCACTTGCCATAGGCAGACTCCGAGAGTCACTGTTACCAAGCAGAGCGAACTGCAAGAAAGTGCTGGCCACATCCTGGGCCTCAAGCTCTGTGACTTCATCTGAGGCTCTTCCGCATCCTCACTGGCCTCCCACTCACCTCACCTCGGCTGCTCTACCTCTCCTCTCCCCAGATCCCGACCCGCCCACAACCTGCCCCCGTTCTAGCTCCCCGGCCTCTGAACCATCTGCCTCCATTTTTCATCTGTTAAACATGGGGAGTCTGAATCCCTGCCTCTCTGTTTCCTTGGAAGGACCAGGCCGTGGGACACACTGAGCTTTGGAGAGAGACTGTCAGGGAGGAGATATTCGCTCCATGACAGAATCCTGATTACACCACTGTGCACCATGTGGCCTTGGTACTTATTTTCCTGTTGTAGGTCTCTGTTTCTGCCTCTGTAATCTAGTAATGCCTGCCTGTGTTTGTGCTGTTGTGATTTCTAGTGCCAATGTTGTAAAGTTCCTAACACAGGGATTGACTCAGTTAATCTTGTTTCATTGTAAGGATTATGTCCGTGAAGACAGTGTATTTCAAAATTAATATAAATTGCATACATGTGTGGTCTCTCATACTCTTTTGCTTAATGAGTTATATATTCTGTAATCTTACTATTATTTCTTCTGACATCATCATTACCACTATCATCACCACTATCACCACCAGTACCACATCTAATACCATGTTTACCACCAGCACCAACACCAACACCACCACCATCACCACCAGCACCACCAGCACCACCAATACCACCAGCACCACCAC
>PVKS010043032.1:0-15110 GCA_004027875.1 Aplodontia rufa | reverse complement strand
AAAACTAAATAAAGTTGTTTCTCCCTTTCTCTGTCTCTCTCTCTCACTGTCCCTCTCTCTTTAAAAAAAAAAAAACAAAAAACAAAAAAAAACAAAAAACAAAAAACAAATACACATGGTGGGGGCTGGAGCGGTGGCTTGGTGGTTACAGTGCTTGCCTGGCATGCGCAAGTATGCGAGTTCAAACCCCATCACCACTTATACAACAAAGTGTCTGATGAATGAAAGTCACATGAAAACTAAATAAAATTGGTTCTCTCTTTTCTCTCTCTTAAAAAAGAAAAAAATACACATGGTGTATTAAGGTAGAACATTAGTTTATTTAACTAATTTTTTAATATATGCATTTTTAGATGGGATTTAAAATATGATTTCCAGGTTCTCCTTGGATTTCTTTTTTAAAATATTTTATTAAGGAGTTATTTTACAATAATAAATGCAGATAAAGTAGCAATATGATATGCATAATATTTTAAAGCAGAATTACCCCCAGGTCACCCACACTCCAGTCTCTTGATTCTTCTATATTTTGCTTCTACAAGCAATATAAATCCTTAGATTGTGAATTTTCCAGAAGTAAATGATTGCCTGAGTATTAATTGGATTCTCAGGGCAGTAAAGAGTATGTTACACTTTTTATTATCTCACTAGATCCCTCCCTATTCTCCGTCACTCTCCTCTCCTCTAATCCCCACTCCTGCCTGCATATCTATGGTTGCTCTAGAGTATTGCTCTGCCTTTCCTAGGTCTAAGAATGAATTTCACAGATGAGTGAAAATACTTGACCCTTGACTCTCTTGGTTTGGCTAACTTCTCTCAGCATGATTCTTCCATTGCCATTCATTTACCGTCAAAGGTCACAATATCATTGTTTCCAATTGTTGATTAGTATATATACCTGAATTTTGGATCCATTTATCCAGTGAGGGGCATCAGGGTTGGTTCCAAAGTTTAGCTATTGTAAATTGAGCTGCTATGGGCATGGATATTGATGTGTCTCTGTAATGTGTTGATTCTAATTCTTCTGGGAAAATATCCAGAACAGGGATAGCTGGATCTTATGATGGGCCTATCCTTAATTTTTTGAGGAGTCTCCACACTGCTTTTCAGAGCAGCTGTACCAGTCTGCAGTTCCGCCAGCAGTGTGTTGGTGTTCTTATCTCCCCAGTCCCTCCAGGATCTATTATTGTTTATATTATTCATCTTTGTCACTCTGAGTGGAGTGACGTGAAATCTTAATGTAATTTTGGTGTGTATTTCTATTAGTAGTGATTCTTGATGTTCCTTCTCAGCTCTCTGAGTAGTTCGGTTTAGAGGCACACTTCAAAGGGGCCCAGTTTAATATATCTAAGTACCCCATGTACTCTATACACAATTTTCCCAATGTTCTGAAATTTAAAGAGAATGCATTTTCATATTTTTAGATCCAAAATATTTTTAATTTCTTTGGAAATTTCCTTAGCTTATGTATTATTTAAAGAAGATTTGTTGTTTACGCTAAAAATGTTTGAGGTTATTTCAAGTTATTTTTGTTATTGGTTTCTACTTTTAATTCCATTGAAAATTGAAAATATACTTTTCTTGATTTCTATTTTCCTAAAGTTGTAAGGGTAACTTTGTAGCCCAGACTGTGGTTTAGTTTGGTTAGTGTACCATATCTATTTAAAAAGAATGAGCATGCTACTCTATTTAGGTGAATTCTTCTATATGTCAGACACGTAACATGGACTGGGAGATTTGAATCATGTGTATCTTCTTTGATTTTCTGCCAGTTTGATCTCAACATCATACAACTAGCAGATGTTAAGGCCCCTATAAAAATTGTGAATTTTTCTATTTCTCTTTTAATCTCTTTGTTTTGCCTTATGTGCATATTTAGGATTGTGGTTCTTCTTGAAGTGTTGATTCTTTCCTTATGCCTGAAAAAATGCTCTTCTATATGCCTGAAAATCTGTGTTTTGAAATTAACTTTGTTGAAATTTCATATAGCTACTATATTTTTCTTTTAATTAATGCTGGTATTACATATCTTTATATCTTTGTTTTTATCTCTTAGTGATTTTAAACTTGTTTTCATGTGCAAGTTCATCATTTCTAATCTGAAAAGTCAAGATTCAAAAATCAAAACGCTTCAAAGTCTGAAATCTTTTGGCACTACAAGTGGAAATGCCATACCTGACTCCATGTGACATGCCATAGTCAAATTACAAGCACACTGAAAAAATTCAATAAAAACACCAAGAGACTATTGCGTATAAAGATTTTATGTCTAGATTTGGGTTCCATCTCTAAAATATCTCATTATGTATGTACAAATATTTCAAAATCTGAAAAAATCCAAAATCTGAATCACTTCTATTTGGAAGCTTCAAGTTTTTATACAGAATGTCACTGTGCTTCTCTTTGAGTCACTCTGATCACCTCCAACTGTCTATTGGCATATACTCAATATTATATAGCACAGCCCCTTTGTAAGTGTAGAGTGTGAGGGACCGGGTGAGTTCTATACTAATTAAATATCAGTGTTTCACTAAAAATGTTTCTCAAGTCTGTGACTTTCCAAGTACTTTTTCTGCAATACATTTATATTTTATTATCTGGTATGTCTACTCTCTTTAGTGTTTCCAGACTAGTTTTTTAAAAAAAATTGCATTAAAAATAATTTCATTTAATGCTAATACATACTCTCATATATTGTTGCTAAAATTTTCTCTGTAAAAAAAGTATAGTTAAAATAAGGAGTGAAATTTAAACTAAAATAAAAACGTGTGTGAGAATATGATGAAGAAAAGTGAAATTTGCTGAATGTTTAATTAATAGTTTCCTTTCCAAATGATTTTTAAAATGTGGCTGTTTATGTGTGAGTAAATACTTATATACATCACTCTAAATATTAAATAAAGTGAATGTACTACTCTTAAATCCAACAACATTATTAAATGGAAGTAGGATTTAGTATATTGTGACTGTTGTATACATACCTGTTCAATTTTAAACCTAGTTATTATTTAGGAATGTAACATGGGAGATTTCATTTCTTAACAAGTTATTAAGCTGATAGACACACAGAATTAACAGAGAGGAAAAACTTTGGTCTTTGCTTATGATGGTTTATAGTTAGCATTTATTATACACTCTTTTATATTCTTGAAAAATGAAAAGGTCATATGTAAACTAATGATAAAAATACATGAGATACACAGCATATGAATTCCAGCTGTAAACAGAAATGGAGGGAAATCTGAACTAATACCCTTAATTATGGCATGTCTGAATGGCCAAAAAGATGAAGTCATGTTCACCTAACAAATTAGAGATGCTAAAAGCCTTTGTTCTCATAAGGATACTGTATTTTGTTTGAAGCATTTGATCTCTAAGGGATTATATCTTGCAAATATTCAAGTGTTATGATTAAACTTGAGAAAAGTTTGTAAGAAGTAATAGGTCAATTCATAACTCAAAAATATTTGGGAATTAGCAATATACTTTATTAAATATAGGTAGGCATGTAACTTTAAGATTTGGGAAGGATTGAATGAACATTAAGCAACACATATATTTCAGTCACATCTTTGAGTTTTCAGACCTTTCATTTCTTCCATGTACAATCCCATCAAATTAGTACTTGCAATGTAGATTATCACTCTGATTTTAAAATATTCCTGCAGTTATATCAGCGTTAAGTGACAAGTCTGAAAAAATTTAAATCCAATAAAATAGCAACAATAAAAGCAATGATCACAAAGAAAAAAATAAAAACTCCTAGTTTTAAACTTCAGGAAGAAACTGTTTCTTCATCAAATGGAGAAGTTCATGTGCTCACGAATGCAAGGGAAGTTCACCTGCTCTTATATCTGCTCTTTTCCCTTTCAGTCGCCTGACTTCTGAAGTGGACCCTTCTTTCAAAAGAAACCACTCTTAAGTACAATCAGTACGTCTAGACAGGCAATCGTCTTCTCTACCACAATTAGGTTTTAGGCAATTTCCACTCAAAAGAAAAGAAATACCCTTCCATCAATTTCTTAGTTGTCAAATTGGAACTTTTAAATTTTTTTTTTCTGGTGTGAAAACTGAGACATTAGAAATTAAATAATTTCCCATGACCCGGAAGCTAATAATTTTGAGAACTCTGAAACTTCCTTCAAGAGTTAACCACTTCCCATATCATTTCTCTGTCTCCTCTTGACATACCTAAGTTTGATGATCTCTTACTTATCTCTGGTTGGTTTCTCTTTTCATTCCACATTGAATTGTTTAAAAATTATCTGCTGGTTCCTCTTCCATTCATTGCCACACACACACACCCTCTTCCCTATCTTTGCAGAAAATCATGCCAGAACTTTATAGAGTAACTAGTATTTCTCTTTGTTCTACAGTTTTTCACTTCATCCTTCTCTTGTCTCTTATCTTAGAGCTAGCATTCACACAGTTTTCAGGAGTGTCAATTTGACAGTACCTGAAGCTAATGCATGCTGTCTGTATTCTGAAAGTTATTTTAAGGGATAAAGCTCCAAAGAATATAATTTTCAGGTCACTATATGTTTTATTATATTTTTCTTCGAAGAGCTGATTTATCTTTCTTTTGCTAATTATCAACTTGTCAAGGTTTCCAAATCACTATCATCAATCATAATATGTTTGTATTCTTCTGAGAGCTGTAATTGTCATTCATTCATGCTTTCAAGAAATAGCATTCATTGTATGTCTAATTTGTACTAGTCAGTAAAGAAACTGCATTGGAAAAATCAAAATTGTGGCATTTGTTTTATATGTCATTGTATGAAAATAGTCAGATAAACAATAAATAATTTGTACTATAATCTGTAGAATTACTAATGTATTCAAATGCCATAATTAACAAATATTCAATCATTCTTTCTTTAGATAACACAAAGAAAAATATGAGATATAAGGCCTGCTTTAATGTTACTCTCTCTCTGTCTCTCTTTTGTGGTTTTTTTTTTTTTTTTGGTAAGCTTTCAGGCTCACGCTCTTAGGATTACTTACTAAAAGTCATTGAAGCATTTAAAAACTTTTTTTCTAGGATTCATATAAAATGTTTTGTTACAGAAAAGCAAATGGCTGATTTCATAGTAGTTGTTCCAAAATTCATTTATTCAAGCAGACAACAAGTTCGTTTTAAAAATAGTCACCAGTAATGTAATCATATTTCAGTTCATAATTTTATGAATTTTAACATTGTATCAAATAGGCTGACATCATTATTTTTAGTTACTCAAAATGTTGCACTTATTCACACTACAAACATTTGCTAATGATCTGCTAGGTTGAAACATAATGCCACACAATGAAAAAGAAAAAGATATAAAATCATTCTTATTTATTACCCTCTATTGAAGTAAACCCATTTTATCTCTGTGTGCATATTACATATTTGAGGAGGATTGCCTTTCTATGCTTTAGTTTTGTAATGGATTAATCAATGGCTTATTTCCCCCAGTTCTTAGTGAATCCCCTTGGAATCCATGCAAAGTAATCTATAAGCATCATGAAACACAACCATTATTTATGAATTTCATCTTTGTAAAATCAATGTGGTGACACTTTGAGTTTATTTGGTAGCTTTATTCTCTTTAATAGCATATAGATTTTTGTTACTCTTCCATTCAGAATATGACATGTGTACTCTTATCTCAGTATTCTGTTCATAAATTAGTAAGCAAATTCTTAGAGAAATAAATGAAACAATATACTATTTTTTGCTTTCTTTAATTTAAACTCACAATTTAATATGTTGGAAAATAAGGGACAGGTAGTGGATTTTGAGAAGAAAAAGTATAAAGTATAGTGATTGAGTTTCTTGGGGTAATAAAAGAGTAAATCTCAATATTTTAAATTCCAGACTATAATGATGTATGTACAAATATCTACACTCAGATATTTGATAAATCAGTTCTTATTGTAGTGTGCTAAATAAAATTCCCCCCCAAAGAAGATATGATAAGGAAAAGAATCTTAAAACAGGGAGGTCATCCGGAATTATGTAGTTGGTCTTTAAGTACAATTGTACATGTCTTTATAAAAGGGGAACAGAGGGACTCTGACAAACAGGAGAAGGTGAATTCAGGGAAAAATCTCAAGATGTTATAGTTGAACACTGGAGTGATGGAGCCTCTAGATGAAAAACACTGATCATCAGAAGGTGGACAGGATAGGAGCAGCTTTTCCTCTAGGGGGGAGTGTGATCCTGCTGATACTGTAATTTTGACTGATTGAAACTGACTTCAAATTTCTTGCTTCTAGACCTGTGCAAGCATAAATATCTGTTGCTTAAATTCAAAGATTGTGGGAGAATTTGTTATAATATGTATAGAATTATTCATATTATAATATGTATAGAATTATACATATTATAATGTATATATAGAATTATTCATATTATAATATGTATAGAATTATTCATATTATAATATGTATAATCTAGAGTGATATTCTTTCAAGAAATTTAATTTAAAATATTTTCTAAATTTTCATTTTAAACTAGTTCCAAAATAAGTAAAAATCAGTTAAGTCGTTAGAAGAAGCCAAGAGTAGAGGACATATTTAGAGCAGTGAGCCCAGTATCAAATCATAATAGCCATGGTGTGACTATATACTTTTGATGACATTTTTTTTTAAAGAGAGAAGGACAGTGAGAGAGAGACAGAGAGAATCAATTTTTACTGGAGTTTTTTGCATGGCTTTTGTTGCTCTGATACTTAGTTGCGTAAGTGGGTGCTGGGTTTGAACCCGTGTAATTGCGCATGCTGGGCAAGCACCGTAACTGCTTGAGCCACCACTCCAGTCCTGATGACATTTTGAATGTGATAAAAGGTGAAAATAAATTGGTGAATTTTCATTAGAAAACTGCCATATTTTACAAATATTTGGAAAGATGGATCTAGGTATTTGAAAGCAAATATTCAATGTGAAGTAGAGGGGAAGCAAATAAAATAATTAACATTTTGTTTCAATAGTCCATGCAAAGGATAAATATACTAGACTTAGCATTCATTCTCTGTTTTGTTGCAAATTTTGAACATTTTTAATTTGGAGATATTAACAAAACTGCTGTGAACATATATTTAAAAATGCCTGTTTGTGTTATTTTCATTTGTTTTGGGTAAACAGCAAGAATGGAGTTGGTGAGTCATAGTGTAAATATATTAACTTTTTGAGCAACTGCCAGCCAAATTTCAGTTTTATACTATTTTACACTCCAGTTTCTCTCTAGTCCTTTTCTTGTCTGAGATTACATCTACACATTCATTTAGATATATATTTTGATTAACAGTTCAAAAACCTGTTTTGTGTATCAGTTTCATTTTTTCTCTTTCTGGACTTCAAAATTACCATGATTTTAAGTTTATTGTTTTTTGTGATTTCTGTTATCTTTCAGTATCTGCTCTGCTATGTCCAAAGTTTTCCTTCAGCGCCTAAATCTATGCTTAAACAATATCAGCAAATTTTAAATTATTCAGTGACTTAAATAATTCACTGTGAATTTAATTTATTCAGCCTACATTTTCCTATCAATTTATTCAGCTGCAATTCATAAAATATTTTCTATATAGACAGGTTTGTATGTTGGTTGCTGGCCCAGCATGAATTTATTCTTCCCAGGAAATTGTGAACTACACCCTTCACACTGTTGGCTCTGATGTCACCAATCATACATCTCAGTCCAGAGATGGCCTTGTCATTGAGCTTTGTGTGTTTGGTGACTCACATCCCCATAGAGAATGGTTGAAATGTGAGAACAAGACTAAACACATGAAAAACAACAATAGCAACAACAACTTTGATTCTCAGTAGAATTTAAAAGATCCTTTTACAGTTGGATTTTATGAGCTTGGAAGCAACTGACAGTCACGCAGTCACAATGGAGTATGAGGGTTTCTGCACAAAGAACCAAGGCAGAGCAAAGTAAAACAGAAGTAGAAAGAGCACAGATAAAGTCTCATTGCCATATTTTTAGATTATTTAATGTGTTAAAGCCTATTAGCCACTCATTTTTCTTTAAAAAGTTGCAATTGGGTTTTTAAGACTTATCAGTGAATGATAATTTTTTATTAACCATATCAAATGATTTGTCCTCTAATGTTGAATGACAGAGATTTTGATCAAATTTGCAGTTCCTCTTTAGAGCTCTCTAAGTTCAAAATTCTAAATACAAGTTTTAGTTGCATGAATATATAAATGCATTATAATGTATGTGAATGTTGAAGGGAATTCTATCAATTTTATAGCAAATATCTATTTTATTAAAAGATGTTTGATGAAACTTATTATTATTTTATTTTGTCTATTTCCCTGAAATATTGATCAATTGAGATGTCTATGTGACTAGAATAATTATAAGATGGAACCAAGTTTAATTTTAATGAATTACAGTTACTTATAGATTACAGAAAGTTTTTCATTCTTTTAAGTTGTTCATATTTTAATGAGATCAAAGAAGGAGAAAGGGAAAGAGAGAGAGAGTGACAGAGACAGTGACAGAGAATGACTCACGAGTTACTTCTATCTAAAGTAATTTTTAAGTTTTTGTCAAGTGTTGTTTTAAAACCAGTGTGTAATTAAGGCCCTGTGCAGTATTAAATAATACACTATCATTCTACTTTAGAGCTGTCAGGAGTAGTTATTTTGTGTTTGTCAATGGTGAGGGATTTCAATGTCTTTGGTAATATTTAAATATTTGGTGACATCAGTAAAAACTTAAAACTCTCCTAAGAAATGCTTAGAAACAAAACAAAAATTCTGCCATGGACTAACAAACCTTACACTAAAAATTAATGAGCTAAATTGCATAAGTTGCTGTTAGAGCTTACAAATAGCTCTCAGAAAATCATATTTTTGTTAACATACTGATCATTAATAAAGTGAGGGTAGCTAGACTTTTTTTCCAGTCTTACTGCATTACTGCCAAGTTTGAGTACATTGGGATTTGTGACCCCTCAGATAGATATTAATAACTAAGGATGGTGTTTTTTATGAATGTGAGTCAGGCACTTAGATGCAAAATTATATCCTGAGTCCAAGAACTAGAATTTGATCAACCTTCACCATCGAAACTATGTGTTTTAACAGTGCAAAGTATTGCTGCATGGGCTAATTGGTGACAGCATTGTCAACACTGATACAAAGCTCTCTGCACTTTAGAAAATTAGTTGTATTTGGCAATAACTGAAGTGGGCAATGAAATGCTTTCCACAGGGGTGAGTGTGGTATTATATCAATGTAAGCTACAACAAAATACTAGCAACAAAATGGACCCGATGTGGAATGGAAAATGAATTTAGAAAGAAAACAAAATTATGCATACAATTTGATTACAAGTGTGAATAAAGTACTTAAGCAAAGATTGGAGGAAAACACAAAGATTGAAGCATTTGCTTTATATAATCATTTCTTGTTTTAAAAATTTTATTTAATACTTATAATTCATTGTAATTGTCAATTCATTTTCAGAGAGAATATTGTATTTGTTGAAAATAGTTCATTCCTGGACATAATTTCTGAATCTAAGCAATGGCTAAGGGTATTGATATTTTCTGAAATATGTGTGAACTAGTGACTAACTTTATTTGGACATATTCCAGTGCGACTTCTGCTCATTAAATCACTTGTCAATGTGTTTCCATTGCCTTTTAAAACTCTGAATGAAGAGAATTTGATATTTAAGGAACAGTCCAGGAGCAGAAGTTTATTTGAAGAAGAATTATTAATAAACTGATGTACTTTGGTAGTAAAGTATTCTGCATTGGATTTCAGCAGTGATAAACAGGTTTTAAAAAGTTACCATCTAAGGGACTGTAGCAGATCAGCTGTTGAAGCAATTGGCTGGCATGCAAGAGGACCCAGGTTCAAATACCAGCACCACATATACAACAAAGTGTTGGAGAAACAAAGGCCAGATGAAAAAATAAATAAAATTATTTGTCCCTTAAAAAAAAATCTAATAATATCAGCACCTGTGACTCCAAAGGTCAAAAAAGAAATGAGACCATTAAGTCTAATTCTTGTTAGAGCTTTCTGAGCACCATGCTGAAGAATGCGTCATTAGTAAGTCATATTGCAAAACATTCATGAAGTTATTCCTCAAATGAATTTTAGTACTGAAATTTAGAGAAAATATAAAGTCTGAGAAGCAATCAGAGATACGAGATAACCTGATAAAGTTTGAGTTTAAAAATGTCAACAGATGAAAGCCCCTCTAAAGTCTTCATTTGTAACCTTCTTTTCCCTTGCAGTTCACGAGGGGTTATGAATGAGATGTATTTTCAATTCCCAATCTTTGTATATGATATCATTTTGGGAACTTGGACTAACTTTTTAAGCATCACCTATTTTAATCTCCTTAAACATGTTCAGCTTGTTTATGAGTGGCAAGGTGCTATCCCGAAGTCTAGAGCCCACTTCATGGTCATACAGATTCCAGCCAAAGCAGAAGTGAGGAAAAACAATGATCACCCTCTTCTGGTGTCCATGTCAGAAAAAACAACACAAAGCTTCCCCCAAAAGAGGGATCATAAGCTAACTAATACATGATATTCTAAAAATAGTTTTATTTAAGAAAAGTGCCACAATAGAAATAAATTCATATGTAAGACTATTGAGGGGCTGGAGTCATGGCTAAGCGGATATGGCACTTGCCTGGAATGTGCAAGGACATGGGTTCCAACCCCAGCACTACATATATAACAAGGTGTTTGAACAACGAAAGCAGCATGAAAAACTAAATAAAATTGATTCCCTCTTTCTATCTCTCTCGGTGCCCCCTCTCTCTTAAAAAAAGAGTATTGAGTATTCTTATTCAATGTCACTTATAACACTATCTTCTGAATTAACTCAGTATTTGTAATGTTAAAAATATATTTCAATGTGCCTTAGTGTTTGAAGCCTCGATTCCATTAGCAAAAACACAAACTATTTCTTTTTCACTTCATGAGATATGGGAATAAAATAAATTGGGGGATTTTCTTATCACAAGCTATCTTAAATTATTTCAACTTCCCAAATTCCCTATGCTTTACCATCACATAATTTAATTTTTACTTCACAAAAGTAATTAAAATATTTATTAAGGACTTTTGATGATCTAAACATGGTCTACCAATAGTACACATATAAAAATAAATATTATAGATCCTTTCCTCAATCAAATTAAAAAAACATTAAATGTACCAATATTTTTGGAGGAAAGGACACATATTGCAAACTTAACTTGATTTGTGAGAGGTGGATAATTCTGGTTGTCCGCAAAATTTTCCTGCTGTGTATTAAGTGTGGCGGAGGATATTTTCAGAACAAACAAAGCTCTGTGTTCCATTTAGCTTTCAAAACTGAAACTTCTATTTCCTTAAGGTAGTGTTTTTGCTTTCATTACCATAGATATTTTGACAAAGGGAGACTCAGATATGCATGAAAATTTATGCACACAATAGCATTCATAACGTTTCTTACAAATTATCTGGTTAAATTTAGGACCTATCATTCTCTATAATTTACATAATTATTAAAACATTTTTAATGAATAGTGATATTACATTTCATTTGGGGAGAGACAGGATCCTCTAATAAAATATTTCATAGCAAGGACATGTTCATGTCTTCACATTAACGATAACATGACACATAACAGAACACACCTAAATTTTGCGTAAGTCTGATTAAATGATGAGCCATAACCTTTATTTAGTTCAAAAGTGTTCACATTTGAGTTTTCTAGCCCATAGAAGTATAATGCAAGATCAAAATAAACAAAATTTGAATAAGCACAATATTTATTTGCATTAATTTACTATACTAATGTTATAATTATTTTCTTGAATAAATTAATGAGTATATGATAATATATGGAATATTTTATACTACACTAAGATTGATTAATATTAATAAACAAAATACTAATCAAGAGTTTTCCCTCAATCAGAGCTGATTCTTCAAAGTGATATTTACATTTTTCATTTTTATTTTTCCTTTTCAATGAGAAAATTTATATGTTTGATGCTACCATCACTGTCAACATTGCTAATAATTTCGTATCTTACATTAACTCTGACTAATCAGGTGAAAGTATTAACCCTGGGAGTGGAAAATGCTGAAGAGGAAGATAGCAGTTTCCATGGCAGATGCAATTTCCTTCAGTTCGTTGGATGAAAACTGTGATGTTGTGAATTGTTTCTTGTTTTGTTTTGTTTTAAAGAGGTAGAGGGACAGTGAGAGAGAGAGAATCAATTTCACCTAGTTTTTCATGTGGCCCTCGTTGCTCTGACATTTTCCGCTTTGCTGTGTACATGGTCCTGGGGTTCCAAACCGGGTCCCCACACATGCCAGGCAAGTGAGGAAACCACCAAGCCAGCGCTCCAGCCCTTGATGCAGTAAATCGTGACAGAAAGCATTGATGAGATGTGGAAGTATTGCATGGATCCCAGTCCTTTTAGCCTTAATAAAGGGTTTACTGTAAATGTACAATTTATTCCAATATATTATAAGTGTTTCTCACTCTCCAAGTAGTAACACCTCAATTTTTAAAAATTAACATTTGCGTTTTAGTATGTTTTATGTTGTTTAATATATTTTAATGTTTTTAGAAATGTTATTTTGTGTTTTTCTGACATTGCTATTTGTTAAATCACTGATGATTTTGAAGTTTCTTAAACTTTTGTGTCAAAAATATAATCTATGAGTCAAAATAGAAAATAAGTCATGTATAATATTATATTAAAAAGCATATTTATGGGGCTGGAGTGGTGGCTCGGAAGTTACAGTGCTTGCCTAGTATGCACAAGGACCCAGATTCAAACCCCAGCAACATGTACACAAATAAGTGTTGGAACAACGAAAACCCCATGAAAAACTAAATAAAATTGATTCTCTCTTTCGCTCTCTCATTGTCCCTCTCTCTTTAAAAAAAAAAAGCATATTTATGAAAATTATTTTCTCAACCTCAAAATTTTGGAAGTACATACAAATATTTGAAATTGTTAATGAAAATGTAGTTAACAAACTTGTAATACAATAAAAATTAAATATTTATCTACTTTTAAGAGACAATGATCCTGGACTGGGAGATTTCAGCTAATTGTTGTTAAACCATCAGATAAGATTCTAACATTTCCTTAGAATAATTGCACAATGATGTCAAATGTCATCATCACTTAGTATAATATATTAGCATGACCCAACCACACCTTTACCATGTCCGAATATGTTATTCATTCTTTCAATTCATTCCATATAGAAGTATATTCCCAAAATGATTATAGTCAAAAATAAATGTATTGAATCAGTAGAAGATTAGATGAGCCAAAGAGCTAACTATAAATTTTGCATAACAGGAGTACAGAAATGTTTCTAAAATGATAAATGCATTATTCAATATTTAATTAAAAATAAAGTACAAACATAAAAATTTACATACTTGAGAACCACTTACACGATTTTTTACCAAGATGCAAAGAACAATGAGAAAAGGGAAAAAACGATTTTATCACATAGTATTATGAATGTTACTTTACCTGGTAAGTACAATTTACCTCCTCTGCTCATAGAAGGCTCTGTTAGCTGTCAAATGCTATATTAAGCCTAAAATTTCATAGCTCTCGAGCTTTGAATTTTATCCAAAATAGAAAACTGATTTTGTTTTTAAATATAACTTCTAAGGTAATGAAGACAAATTTACTTCTTCCTCTTTTCCTTTCACAACATACAAATTACATAGCGTCCTATTGCTTAGTAAGAGAAGCATTGATAACTTTCTTCTAGAAAAGCCTTAGTTGTTTTATGTCGTAGCAAAATCGTAGACTAACAAAATATCTAGATGACCTGGGGACTAAATGTTGAACACTAATAACTGATCATTGCATAATTTTCTAATTTATTTTGATTACAGAAAGACCAAATGGCCTAACACAAGTTAATGCACAGAAAAATGTTGTTTAGTCTTTTCCACTTGATGTCAACAGACAAAGGTGAAATGCAAGAAATTGAATTTCACTTAAAAAGATTAATTTTTTTTCCAATTTTCAATTTATTTCTAATTTAATTAGAGACAAAGTGGTGATTTTTCTGTTGATAATTGAAAATACACTTCCTTGAAAAATGAATGTTTCCACCACTGGTAGGAAGAATCCAAATGCTTCATTTTTGCAAATAGTCTATATTTTGTTAGAACCAAACCAGAGAATGGATTCCTGGTTGAAGGAAAAATGCAGATGCTATTTAATAAGTTCAATTTGCAGAAACTCAGCTGTAGACTCAACAAGAAAAAAAAACCCTGCATACTCAAAATTGTGGCAACATTTATTTATACAGATTCTTAATAAAAATTTTAATGGCTAGATTTCTGAGAAAAATAGACAATTATGACTAATAATTCATTTGCCATGTACTTTAGCATCCTATTGAGTCAAGTAGCAACAATTTGAAATCCTGTTGAGGAAAACTTACCAGGTTCTTGCCCAAATGCTTTTAGGCATAAACATTGAAGGAATTCTTTTGAGTACAACTTACCAAAGGTTGGGTTTACCCAAGAATCTAGTAACTCTAGCTGGTTTCACAGGGTCACAGATTGGAGATGACCAACAGATTAAGCTGATTTGCTGATTTACTATGTCATGAGATCAGAAATCAATGCAATGCTTCTGTTATAGATAATTCTAAGAACTTATGGTGAATCCAACAAATTGTTTCTCTAGTTCTCATCAATTGCACTTCAAACATTCACAAGCATGATTTTTTTTCTGTAGAAGGTAAAGAGAAAAAAAGAAATGAAAATTATTTTTGGTTTTCGAAATTGAGAGAAACTTGAAAAATGTTTTGTTACTTTTGAGAAAAACAAAGCCAATGTGAATTTATATGAGGCACATATTGAATCAATAGTCTACACAATGTGCTAGTTACATGCTAAAATAAAGTTATGATTATATTAATTATATGCCTTATTTAATTGCTTGTACTGATTTGCTAATAATGTCAATTGTTTTTAAAGTTTGTTACATAGATTTATCTCAGTTTGTTTTACTTACTGTTTTGTTTTTTTTTTTTTTTTTTTTTTTTTTTTTTTTTTTTTTTTTTTTTTTTTTTTTTTTTTTTTTTTTTTTTTT
>PVKS010043031.1:0-15146 GCA_004027875.1 Aplodontia rufa | reverse complement strand
AGGGATGCGGATGAACTTGGAGTTCCTGGAGACCTGGAGACCAGGGATGCGGATGAACTTGGAGTTCCTGGAGACCTGGAGACCCTGGGATGCGGATGAACTTGGAGTTGGTGGAGACCTGGAGACCCAGGGATGCGGATGAACTGGGAGTTGGTGGAGACCTGTCTTCCATCTGTGGCTCCAGGTGCCCTGGGCTATAATGCATGGATTTTTGACTCTGCAACCTGTGCTTGCTGCTCTGTACTCTAAGCGCACTGTTTCTGTGTGGCCATGAGCATTATTCAGGACTTCCCTTTTGGGTACAACGCTGCCTGGCAGCCTGGCACTCTCCTCCTTCACCACAGGAAGCCACCAACTGTGGGACGCAGAGAGCCCATGTCTGGCTGGCTAGCCCCTCTAACGTCCCCACTTGTTCAACTCTTTTGCATGCAGCAGAGCTGAGCTGCTGATCTTTTAGAGAAGACACTCATGAGGCTGTCCAAGAAACACAGCCTTGTGGGCACGCTGATGTCTCAGAGGCAGTGGAAAAGCCAAACCCATGTCCCATCACAAAGTCCTGAGTCGAGATCCAAGAACAAACACCTCTGAAAGGGCTGCCTACCAATCAGCTGGGACTTGTATTCTGTTTTGTTGGTTTTGAGTTTAAACCACACATCCCCATCAGTCCATGCAAAGGGCCTGATTTTTTAAAATTTGTTTTCCAGTTTTTTTTTCAAAAATCTTCTACCAAATCTGGCATCGCTCTTCCCTTACGTGAATATAATATCTATTTTAATCCATGTTCTATGTGTCCATTTAGATATATAGGTACATATATATTTTTATTTTTTAATTTTTTTATCAGAGTCGAGTTATTGTACAATCATAAATGCATATAAATAACAATATGATATGCATATGTTCTTAAATAGAATTTCACCCACACCCAGTCTCTTGATTCTTTTATATTTTGCCTCTAATAAGTGATATAAATGCTTAGATTGTGAGCTTTCCAGAATTAAATGACTGCATAGGTGTTATTTGGATTCCCAGGGGGTAGGGAGTGTGCTACAATGTTGATTGTCTTCCTAGCTCCCTCCCTATCCTCCCTCCCTCTCCCCTACCCCCACATATCTACAATTGGCCTATGTTGTGTTGCTGCACCTTTGCTGGGTATCCATTTAGGTAAGTAGGTCCATATATATATTTTAAAAAGCACAAAAAGTGAACATTTAAGTGCCTCCTGGCTCTTTGGCTCTGTGCAAATGCTGCCATGAACAGCCTGTGATGTGGGATATTCAAACCAGTCCAGGAGCAGCAGGAGAACTGAGCGATCCCAGAGTTCACTGATGGTTGCGTGATCACTCTCCAACACCCTGTGCCCATCTACCCTCCCACCAGCCATCCAGGAGAGTTCCGCTCCCCCCATTCGAGCCAGTCAGTCGCTGCTGCCCTCTGTCTTTCTGACTATTGCAGATCTAACTGGTATAAAGAGGCGCTTTGCTGTAATCTGTTCCCCATTTCTGCTGAGTAGCATGTAGCCAACGTCACATTCCCCCTGGATGTCTGAGCACCCCTTGAGCATGCCCTTTGACCCTGCCAAGCCTTGCCACCCTCCTGGCTTTGCCCCAGCTCTTAATATGAATCTGAACCTCTTGCTATGGAGAAAGGATTGCGAACATCTTTTCCAAGATGCTTTTGTCTCTTACCCTTGTCCATGGTCATCTTCCCTGGGATCTTGATTGAAAAGCCTCTGCGTTCATGAAGATGTGTTCCTGCCTTGTTTCCTACATTCTCTCTTTATCTCTCTTTCCACTGTCAACCCACAGTGATGTTCATGGCATGGTGGAGGTGGGGATCCAATTTCTATTTATTTATATGTGGAGTCGTTTTTCCAAATGCTATCTTTTAAGGTACATGTTTTCCTCTCCTCTCTATGTCCTAAGATACCATGACTATTTTAGTTGGTTTTGCATTGTTATGCCCAACAAGAACAACTTAGAGGAGGGAAAGTTTATTTTGGCTCAGGTCCTGTCCATGATTGGCTGACTCCATTGGGCTGGGCCCAAGGTGAGGCAGAACATCATGGCAGAAAGGCATGGCTGGGGGAAACTCATGATAGCCAGGAAGTGCAGAGAAAGATCTCTCCTCTCAGGGACAAAATAGAAACTGCAGAGGTACACTCCCAGTGACCTGCTTCCTCAGCCACACCTACCTGCCTGTAGTCACCATTCAGTATCGTAGTTCCTTCAAATTATTAATCCATCAAAGGGATTAATCCAGTGATTAGGGTATACCTTTCATAATCAAATTGTATCACCTATGGACATTCCTGCATTATCCCATGCGTGAACTTTAATGGACATCTCATATCCAGACCACAGCAATGATAGCGATATCAGAAACAATTTTAGTTCTGTGAAATGCATTAAAGTTTCCCGTATGGATGTCTCATCTAGTTGTTTTTTTTTTTTTAAATTTTTAAGAGAGAGGGACATTGACAGAGAGAGAGAGAGAGAGAATCAATTTGATTTAGTTTTTCATGTGACTTTCATTGCTCTGACATTTCTGGTGATGGGGTTCAAACCCATGTCCTCATGCATGCCAGGCAAGCACCATAACCACTGAGACACAGATCCAGCCCCTCTCATCTAATTTTAAAAATAATGTTTATTGGGGCTGGATCAGTGGCTCGGCGGTTTCAGCGCTTGCCCAGCATGCATGAGTACACAGGTTCAAACCCCAGCACCCACGTATACAACTAAGTGTCAGAGCAATGAAAGCCATGTGAAAAACTCAATAAAAATTGATTCTCTCTGTCTCTCTCTCTGTTTCTATCTAACTGTCCTTCTCTCTTAAAAAAAATAATGTTTGTTGTTTGTTACATTTGTTAGGCCACAAATTTGTTTATGTGCAATAAGCTGCATTTAATAATCATATTTTATCTCTTGCTTTTGCTAATATTTTATTTCTTTACTCATTCTTTGAAAAGGGGTGTTAAATTTACCAAACATAACTGTTAATGAGTTAGGTTTTGCTGTAGTCTCTGATTTTCTGGTTTGAATAACTGAAGAATTACTCTTCTTAACTCTCCTGTCTCAGACTTGCCTGGTTGGTCCTTTTCCATGTCTTCATTGCCTTCTCTCTAGTCTTTAGTTTCTGATGCTGTTTGAACCCAAATTTCATCCAGTTTTTTTTGCATGTATACTTTTGATTCATGTTTACTCATGTTTATTAATCTTATATCAAAAATTTTTAGAAAAATTATTTCCTGTTTCCCATTTGCTCACTTATTTCCTATTTGCTGTTTAGCTTTAAACTCACTCAAACTGATAATGAAGCTTATGATAAGTTCTGTTCATTGCAAATTGTCATAAATATGTATAATTTTACCTTCATAAACTTCCATTTTGGGGTACAAATTAGACAAATAGTTGGTTAATTTATTCAAGAAGGAACTAGTAGTTTGTTATATGTATTGATCTAAGCTTGGGAAAGAAATACCTTGGTTTTGCCAATCTGAGTTTTTCAAGTTGTCTATAGGTGATAAAAAATATGTATATATCTGGAAAGACTGGAGGGGTAGCTCAGCGTGGAGCACTGGCTTGGCATGCGTGAGGACCGGGGTTCAATTTCCAGTACCATATGCACAGTTGAGTGGAGGAAAAATAAAACCAGATAAAAATAAAATTAATTCTCTCTCTCTCTCTCTTTATCTCTCTCTCCTCTTCTTTTCTCTCTCTCTTTAAAAGCAATATCTGGAACATTTTGCTCTGTGAGAATATCAAAGTGTTTCAATGCTGAAAGCCATTTGTACACATTTCGTTCAGAAATTGAAACTCAGAGAAATACAGAGACTTGTCCAGGGACACAGCTGCCCTGCAAGAGCAGAGAGGAGGTCCATGTAATTGGTTTTGCACAGATTTATGCTGATTTAGTATTGTGTGGGTGGAGTATTTGGAATAAATCTCTTCTTGATCTATTTTCAGGTATTTAATATCGATCCTTCCATGCAATGCCCTGAAATTTGTCAAAATAATTTAATTACCTTATGGCTTTGTTGAAATATCATAACTACCTCATCTCCACTCTGACATATTTCAGTGCTTTATTCAAAAAACACAGCCACATTAAGTCAGTTATGATTAATTACCAAGCTTCTAAAAAGGGTTAACCTTTGCTGAGCCAAGGTCATGGAAAATGCTTCTCAAGTAAATTATCTCCTGTTTCTAAGCAACCCTTGTTGTGGGGTGAGTTTCACTCATCCCTGCCATTCAGCCTGTCGTCACCTCTGGTTGGTCCCATGCGCTGCTCACATCCAGAGTCCACGTAAGCGAAACCGCAGCATCCGCAGTCTTTTCTCCCCTGGATGGGTAAACGTGAGCTGTTTCGTTTTCTTGATGCCACAGGGATTCAAAGGCCTTTTCTTTCCATGCTGGAGACACAGGGTGACTTGGGTTAGTCAGGAAAGTGGCTGTTGCTTTACAAAGTCTTCCATGTGAATGTGATGTTGGCCTTACAGGGCAGGAAAGAGGGATTGGCCATCCCCGTCCTTCGCCAGTGATGCTGGCTGTTTAACTGCAGAACGTCTCATGATCCTGAAGTTGCTTGTCATTTTAAACCGGTAAAGAAATGCTACTTATTGAGTGTCATCTGATTATGATTCTAAAGCACCTCCCATAAAAAGTACTCGAGCGTCTCAGGAGACTTGCATTCCCTGCTCCGGGCCTGACATCAGGGCTCTGGCTGGCGTCCCAGCTGATCGCTTAGAGTCCTGCTGGAAGGAGAGGCTGTCATGCCCCTCAGAGCCATTCCCTGTCCCCGAGACCCAAGCACTTTGCATGTCCCCTCAGTCTCTCACTTGCATCCTTCCTGCTGAAGAAATCTACAGCTCCTGTTTCCTTTCCTTAAAATTCTACCATATGTACTAGAGGCTTTTTATTCCTATAGCATTTTGAGAGTTTTTTCACCCATGGATATAGGTGGTTTTTTTAAGCAATTTCTTTGCGGAGGAGGGGAAGATGTTTTTCTTTCCTTTTTCCTCGGGTGTCGTAATTATGGCTTTGGAGTTCTCCCAATCTGCAGTCCAACATAAGTGTCCTACATCAGAAGTCGCCTGTTTGAAAATCCCTGTAGATGAGTTAGCTGTTCTTAAGCCTGAGTTATTCCAAGCGTTGGAAAGGCAGCATTTCATTCTGGAAAGCGATGGACATGGGGCTGCTGAATGAGTAAAATAACCAAACAGACAGAAATTTTGCTTTAAGGTAATGAGCAGCAATCGTAATATCAAACCTTAAAATTACTTTTTCCTGTCTTCCCTTTCCTGTTCTGTGGGAAGTAGCAGGATGCTCCTCATCACGTAGAGAAGGGCGCTATTGAAGGAAATGCAGCCCACAGGAGAGTTCTCCTCTGATCTTGGCCCCAAATGAATGAAAACAGCTGGACGGAAGGGGACGTGTTCAGAGGCAGTGCTGGGCAGACCTGGCTTGCTTGTTCAGGGGCATGAACTTTTCTCTTTGGATGAACCATTGCAGGCTGGGTTCTTCAGGAGGCAGTCTGAGATGGAGAGTCATGTGCAGAATGTTTTCAGGGGAACCTTATGCTCAGCACCCGCGGACAGGAAGGAGCAGGCACAGGAAGAAGCTGAGCTGTGACATAGACCAGTGACAGCCTCATGCAGTGCCCCAGGAAGCTCCAGAACAAGAATGGCCCTGCAAAATTGCCCAAATTTGGGACAAAATCACCCTCACTCAATCAGTCCTAAAAGGGTGTGTCCTTAGGTGCAGTGGACCTCTGAAGCCACGGCAATCTTGGAAGTGGTTGATGAACAAAGGTACCAGGTGACATCACCCCAAGTGGGGATGACCCATGCTTCCTTCCTTTCTTAAAGAAAGACGGACAGAAGGACAGAGAGAGAATCAATTTTATGTAGTTTTTCATGTGGCTTTTGTGCTGTGACACTTCATTGCATATATGGTGCTGGGGTTTGAACCCGCGTCCTCATGCATGCCTAGCAAGTGCCATAACCACTAAGCCATCCTCCAGCCCAGACCTGTGCTTTCTTGAAAGGAACTTTGCAGTACATCCCCATGTACAACTGCTCCCACGTATGCAGGTGTCACGCAGCTATAGTTATGTGTCTGGAACACCTTTCTTTAAATTGCTCACACTTTCTACACCAACCTTAGTCTCACATTTCAAATTAGAAATGAGAAATCCCAGAGAGTGGCAGCAGCATAGCTGGAATAACCCTTTGTCATTGCAAGCATTTTTAACTCAGGGTCTTCAGGTTTGTGAGTTCTGGGTTCTTTAAAGACTCATTCAAGTAATATTTGTGCATCAGCTATTAATGAGGTCCAAGGTAAAAGATGGTCACTGCCGACATGAGGTCCATGAGCAGTGGGAGCACCTGTGGACAGATGGCTCTGGAGAAAGGAGCAACCAAGGGGCAGATGCAGAAAATTCTCCTGCAGGGAGCCTGGGGAGAGGCGAGGAAAGCTCCGATTTCAACACTCCATCAAGGAAATATGCACGGGGTGATCTAGAAGCAGAGAAGCCGGGCACCTTGCCCATTCTGGGCACAGAGTGGGATGGAAGCCTGAAGTTGAAAAGGAGTGTCCTAGAGCAACTGAGCTGAGTCTCAAATGGCTCTGCAGCCTGGAAAGGCCTCCAAACTCAGGGACGACTGAGCGGAGCTTCCGCATGAGGCGATGACAGGACTAGAGTTGGGGTGGGGTGGGGACAGGGACAGACAGGAGCACAGCTCCTGTCCAGAGTCCGTGTGGCTGAAATGAAGGCTGCTCAGCATGGGCCGAGGTCGGACCTGCACAGACCTGCAGAAGACCTGGCAGAGCCGACCGCGCCTGCCTGATCCTGAGGGCGGTGGACCCATGGAGCAGAGGCACAGCTCACAGCCATGCTTCAGAACACAAGTCGAATGGAGGTGTGGAAGGGGTTGCAGTGCAGAGCGAAAGGAAAGACTGCTCAGGGCGTGGTTGAAGTGGTGCTAGAAGGTGATGGTGGGGCCCGACAGGCACGCTGGGAAGTAGAGCAGAGGAAACAGCGATGGCTGCGATGGCTGGACAGAAGGAGAAATGTGCAGAGAGCAACGCTCTTACTATTCTCAGCTCCCTACAGCTAGAATTTGCTCTCACTACCAGGAAGAGGGGATTGAAGGGGAAGCTTGGGTTAAGGGAAAGCTTGACATGTTTGGTTTGGGATTCTAGAAGCTTCTGGACATCAAGATGAAGATGTTAGTTGATGATTGAACTGGCCAGCATGAAGCTTGAGGAGGGATTTGACTGAAACTTTAGGTTAGGAAATCAATGACGTCCAGCTGACAGCTTGAGCCATGGAGGTCGCTAAGCTGATCGGGAGAATAGAAAGAGGAAGCAGGACCAGTCCTGGACACTAGGGGCCAGTGGGTCAGTTGATGTCTGGGGCAAAGCTCACCTTCCCATGGGAAATCTGAGGTTTTCAATCTCTTCCACAGTCTGTTGTATGATTCTTCAAATGGGTGAGACATCCATCCTCGTGATCCCTTGGCCACCGAGATGAACACGTAGGGATTCTTAAATATGTTTCAAATGCTTAAACGCCCAAGCAGTTAGAGGTGGTGACAAAACTTACTACTTTTGAGAATATATTACTGGTCTATTTGACTTAGAAATAATTTCGGGTCCTACTTACCATACCCACATTGTTTGATTTGGTTTTAGTAATTGAAAAAATCTAATGCTATGGTATAGATACACAATGGAGTTTTATTCAGCCATAAAGAAGAATGAAATTATTATGTCATTTGAAGGAAAATGGATGGAACTAGAGACCATTATATTAAATGAAATAAGCCAATTTCAGAAGGTCAAGGGTTGGATGTTTTCTCTCATATGTGGAAGCTAGAGAAGAAAAACGATAAGATAGGTAGAGCAGAGATCTCATGAAAATCCAAAAAAGACAATAGAAGAAGGGACCATGGGGTAGGAGGGGGGAAGAGGGACATGCTGGGGAGTGATAATGGCCAAGTTATATTGTTATGTTGTATGCATGTATGACTATGTAACAATAAGTCCCATAATTACGTACAACTATAACGCACCAACAGAAATGTGGAAAGTAAAAAAAAAAAAAAGAAAAAAGAGAAAAATCTGATGCTGTGCTGTCCATATTGGAATTTTTATTGAATAAAATAAGGACAATAATTCCATGCAGAAAGGAACATGCATAAATAACACCACAAAATCAACTGTCCAATTTACTATTAATAATTATAATGTAATATGTGAAAAGATTTATCACAGCAACGTCTACAGCAGAGATAATGTTCTGGGGACACCAGGACAGCTGTACTGAGACTGTAGGCTGGCAGCACTCATTCTCAGTAACATTGCTGAAATTTGCTCTCTGATTGTGTTAGGGTGGCCGCTATCAAAAGGATGAAAGATAACAAGGGCTGGCAAGGATGTGGGTAAAATGAACCCTGAACTCTGTTATGGGGGTGAACATGGGTGCAGCCATGATGGAAAACAGTGTGGAAGCTCCCCAGAAAATTAAATATCCAGCAATCCAGCTTGATATGTTTGCAAAGGAAATGAGATGTGTGTCGGAGAGAGATCTGCTCACACAGGTTCATTGCAGAGTAGTTCATAGCTACCGTAGCATGGAAACAACTTGGGGATGGATAAGGAAAATGTCTCACACGCACCGATCATCCAGCCTCTCCCAGTAGTCCTGGAGGCTCAGTGACCCAGGAATTCTAAAACCAGGGGAAATACAGGTAATGGACTAGTTATTTTTTTCCTGTCCCTGGGGGAAAATATTTCTTTGTAATTTAGAATGTGGCCAGCACCAAATGATCCCTACAAACTTTGGTTTACTATTTCCACTTGTAACTCTTGCCTTAAAAAAGAAATGCTTCTCATTTGAGCAAAAAAATTAAAAAATGTAAATCTCTCTAAATACAGCCTCCTTAATTCAGCCACAGAAACTCAGATGTGTTATTTCCAAAATATGCCTAGGGAAAAATAGATACTTGCAACATCTTATTTTATTTTGTATGATTTGGGCTGTTACGAGTATGCCTAAGCCACCGTTCTTTAAGGAAATCTCAGACCCCAAAGTCATCATCACCTTGCTACAGGGACAATGTATCTGCTTCCTCCCTCCCTGCCCATCAGGTGGAGGCAGAGTCAGCCCTGCCGGATCTCTCTTGCCTGTGCCATTTAATCTGTTCATACTAAACTCCAAGTTCAGAGCAGGCGGCCAAGAAGAGTCCAAGTTTCCATGAACATGCTTAGACCTCTGGTTTCTGTTAGCACCCTTGGGCTCCACATCCTCATGAATCTCAGCCTCATTTCCTTCTGCCTCCAGCAGGGACAACGCCAGCAGCCTGATTCATGTTGAACCAGAGGTCGCTCCGTCCACTGTGAATCACCAGTCACCTACCTCAGGGGAACAGACTTGCCTGGCAGTTCATCGTTGGTGTGCAAGGCCAGGTGCTGATGCTGTGTCCCCAGCTCGCCCCACCAGGAGGAGCACTGTCTTAGGGGAAGTGGCAGTTAGGAGTCCCAGGCCTCTAGGCCACTCAAACTGTGGATAGGAGCCCACTCCTGTACCTGCCATGTCGTCCCTGTTGTATCCAGGAAATGTCAGCCTCATCCTCCTGTTTAGGTCCTTCTTGGTGATTTCATGGTTGTCACAGAGTGCAAGCACCTCTTCTTGATCCTCTGAAGGCATTCTCAGAGGACACTGTGCATTTAAGATGTGCACAGTGCTGTGTCTTCCACTAGTTGTACGGAATAGGAAAGATGGATTGGCCCTGCCTGCTGCCGTCTGGGTGGCTCTACTTAAGGAAATGGTCATACATGGGAATCACCATGCTCCTGTAGGTAGAAACATGACGCATTTCACAGTAGGGTTTTGAGAAACAGACCCTTGGTGTACGTGAGGAAAGGTTTGACTGCGCAGAGTGGGGAGCAGTCCCCTGCTGGGTTGGTGATCGACAATGTGGAACCTACAGCATGCTGTAGAGGAGCAGAGTTGGAAATTAACCAGGAGGTGACACGCTGCACCGTGAACCTCCTGTACCGCCTACCCCGTGACATCAGAGCCGCAGTCTGCATTCACGCAGACAGGACACAACTCTCTTCCTGGGCGTCTCCCAGGCATCTCCCATGAGGGTGTGGCATCTGAGAGGGGGGGCTCCACTCGGGCTGAACTCAGAGAGACTGTCATGGGACTTGCATTCCTGAAGTGAACACATTTAGAAGATGCAGTTTTGGAAAGATAAAACTTTAGAAGATGGAACTCTTTAAGAGGAAGATAAGGTCTTTAAGAAAGATATTAAAGATCGAGAAGAAGATCTCATGAGGTAGAAAGGAGGTGGATGAGAAGAGCTGAGGAGATAAACTTCTGTTGCCATTACTGAGAACATGCTTCCTCCAGACATAGCACTTCCAGTAGCCTGAGACCAGAGACACTCATCCCACACCAGCAGCACTCACCCAACACCTGAACACCTAGAACACTCATTCAGAGGCCAGGGACACACATCCTAGACCAGCAGCACTCACCCAACACCTGAACACCTAGAACACTCATTCAGAGGCCAGGGACACACATCCTAGACCAGCAGCACTCACCCAACACCTGAACACCTGCAACACTCATTCAGAAGCCAGGGACACACATCCTAGACCAGCAGCACTCACCTAACACCTGAACACCTAGAACACTCATCCTAGACCAGCAGCACTCACCCAACACCTGAACACCTGCAACACTCATTCAGAGGCCAGGGACACTCATCTTAGACCAGCAGCACTCACCCAACACCTGAACACCTGGAATACTCATTCCAAGGCCAAGGACACTCATCCTAGACCAGCAGCACTCACCCAACACCTGAACATCTCGAACACTCATTCTGAGGCCAGGGGCACTGGTCCTGAGAATTCTATGGAGATGCATGGGGCAAAACCCTGCTGGAAAGGAGATGACTGAACTTGGATTTGATGAATTGTGCAAGGTGGCAGAACAGAGCCTGGGGACTCCTCCACTTCCATGTGATGTATTTCATCTTCCCAGGGAGCCATGGGGTGGAACAAAAGGGCATGGTGGAGAGAACAGTCCCTGAGCACCTCCTGTCCACCCCTCTCAGGCGCTGTGCTTGATTATCATCTGGTTACACACAAAGCAGTTCCGTTTAAGAAACTGAGCTGAGCTAACACTGTAATTACTCTGATTGATAATGCCCTACCCCTGTTTTTTTTTTTTTTTTAATGCAGCATATTCTTCTTATCTGGGGGAAACTTCTTGAAATCTTTTTTCACCCTATGAAAAATAACATACAGCTAAGTTGTAGAGGAATAAGGCGCAGACCTGGAGCAGCCTGATTTAATGTTCTTATGAAGGATTTAGAAAGAATAAGGGTCAAAATTGGTGCTGGGCAGTATTTGGTGGTCCTGAGTTGCTTCAGAGAAAAGACATTTTCTCTGAAAATTACATTACAAAATGCAGAAACCTGGTAGTAAGTGGCACTTAGCAGGTATTTACATACTTCTTTCTTATGGAAAGGCTGTGTCAAAGGCGATTGTCAGGCGCAGAATTTCTGCTCCTGGAATATTAGGAGCCTTCGCTCTCAACAGGAATTGGGGAATTGCCTTCAGCAAGGGCCACCAGGATCCACATAAAGTATCCAGGCTGTCTTGAGTGAGGCTCATCTTTCTGCAAATCATGGATCTTAATTCCTTGGTTTCGTTTTCCCTCCAATTTTATATCTTACGAATGTGAAATGTAAGGTTTCGGACCCTTTACAAACTTTAAGCACTTTGTGCAGTGCTAGAGCCTCAGCAGAAGCAAGAAAGGCAACATGCAAGGAGGAGGGATCAACTTGGCCTTAAGGATGGTGTGTGTCCTCACGTACCGTGGTGGGCACCACACGCACCGCTTCACCATGACGTCGTTCTGGGAAGACGGCCTTTCCCCCTTACTCAGGCCTTCTTTAAAGCAGCTTTCTATTTTTAACTATTTTGATCGTTTCTCAATTTTTGTAAGTGTTTTAAATTTTTAAATATATCTTTATCTTTTAACATATTAACCATAACCTACAATTCAGTCTTAAATATGTCTTGTAACTTAGCATTAATTACGAAACGGCTGACTCTCAGGCGGCTTGTGCAGTTCAGACCGTTCCCCGGCTGCTTCCTGCTGACCGTGGCTCCCATCCCAAGTTCACCCGCGTGAACTTGCCCATGGTGGCTTCTGCCTAAGCCTGAGTCAGCACGCCTGAAGTCTCAGCATCTGCTTTACACCAAGAAGTGACATTGTTGACAGTGTTGTGATGGTTTAAAAACAGGACGTGAAAACAGACTGGGGACTGTTGGGAGCGGGAGGGGGCAGGTGGGAGAGGAGGGTAGGGAGGGTGTGGGTGCACTATGTATGTATGAAAATGTCACAGATGCATCTTGAATAATTTATATGCACTCATAATTACAATTAAAATGAATTTTGAAAGAATGAGAAGAAAAGGAGATGTTCAAAGGGACGGTCGTCCTCGGGGACGGGCGGGAGGCTGCTGTGCCAGCTGGCTCTTGTCTTCTGTGCCTTGGAGACTCACCTTCTGATTTTCAGCAGTGTGGCCTTAAGGCTAAGCGTCTGAAATTCACTTATGTCACTATAATTACGTTCCTTAGAATGCTTTATACGTAAGTGACATGCAAAAATTTCTTTTTGGAAAGCACGGAGTTTTGTTTTGGATTTTGTTCTGACACTGTTCGTCTGTAACTAATGCACCCCCTCCTTCACAGTATTTATACTCATACTCCGGGGTTTAGTCTGAGAAGTTTTATTAATAATTAATCAGTCATTATTAAATTAGGTTAATCACACATGTTGGAGTACAAATCGAGCTGTCCTTTTCATTTGGAATGATCTGAAGACCCCACAGCTGGAGCAGAAGTTCAGCTCCTCTGTGGTTCCCGTCTTCCCTGCGCTGTGCGGAGGGCTGATCTGCTCTTTCAATGCCAGGCAAGGGGTTGACAGAAAAGAGAACACGGGCTCTCGACACAGCTCCCTGTGACCTCCCCTCTGCTACGGTTTTCTTTCTCCTTTCTCTTCCAGTGCCGCCTTTCATCCAGCCTTTTGAGTTTCCAAGGTTCTCCATCGGGCAGCGGGTCTTCATCCCGTGTGTTGTGGTCTCAGGGGACCTCCCCATCACCATCACCTGGCAGAAGGACGGCCGGCCCATCCCAGCCAGCCTGGGGGTGACCATCGACAACATCGACTTCACCAGCTCCTTAAGGATCTCCAACCTCTCCCTGATGCACAATGGGAATTACACCTGCATTGCCCGCAATGAGGCAGCGGCCGTGGAGCACCAGAGCCAGCTGATCGTGCGAGGTACGCAGAGAACTGGGTCCCAGGGCACAGGCAAAGCGCAGCTCAGCAGTGCTCAGAGAGGCACGGCTTGCAAAGTCTCAAAATGCCAAGAATCCACAGATTCGTTCTTGTCCCGTAAAATCCACAGCCAGGGAAAGCAACCAGGAATTCTCCCAGCCTCCAAGTAAAGGTTTCATTTACTTAAAATATGATGCTTCAGATAACTGGCAGTGAAAATCACATGCATGCACGAAATGTGGAGCCGTGGGGTTTAACTCAGGAAACACGGCTGCACCTACCTCTAGCTCCACATCATTTTTGAGGACCAAAGACTGTTAGCCCTTGCCTTGTATTTATTTTATTTTCCAGTACCTCTTACCATTTTGATAAATGGCTTTTAAAAGTAAAACAATCCTTCTAAAGATCTATAAAATAGAAATTATAAGTATATCCATTCGGTTTGCCTCTCTCTTCTATTTACCAGTAAGTCCATCATCATTCCGGGAAGCTCTTGCAACAAATTTTAAAACTAAGCAAAATGTGGCAGTGTTTATAGAAAAAATTAAAAGAGCTGAGTGTAACTTGGGGCAAGCACCAGCAGTGGTCTTAAGACATTGAAAATGTAAGCCTCGGTCTTATTTCAGGTCTTCACTCAACACACAAACTGCACACTGCGTCTAAATCAAGGGGCTAGCTTTGCCTAAGCTTGCCAGGCAAGCACATGCAGTGATTTAGTGGTTCTTCGGGAATGTGGAATTCATCCACATTGCAAAGGGAACTGTATGAATTAGAGGTTTACATCAGTGCTGACATTGGCGCCGTTGTTAGGAAGGCGAAGTCCGGTATCATCAGGATAGTCCTGAGCACCCCTGTCCATCCTCAGTCCTCACCCTCCGCCCTGCCACACCTCTCCTTCCTGTCTAACTGGAAAGTCATGCCCTTCCCACAGAAGAGTGTGGTCCACCTGGAGATCACATGAGCAAACCGACTTTGTATTTCTGAGACTCTCCCAGGTGGAAAGGGTGGACTATGGGGTCCATCATCTTCAGTTAGATACGTTTTCTTAGAAACAGAATTGACTCTTGACATCAGCTGTCTTCAACATAATCTGCTCTGAAGGATCCAGCTCAGAGAGTAACAGTGACAGATGAAAGTGCATGCGATGCTCTTCATAATACCTTCCTTGGAGGAAAGGCAGCTGGACAGTCTGACTATGACAATGGGGAGAAGACCTAAAATTGAGCATTGCTCTTTGGGATGAGGTGCTGATTGCAATCTGGTTAACAGCTCCATGCAATTGTTCTTCAGAATGAGCTTCTGTGGGGGGCTAGAGTGGTTGCTCCGTGGTTGGAGCACTTGCCTGGCACATGCAAGGGCACAGGTTCAAACCCCAGCATCATATCCACATTTAAATGTTGGAGAAACAAAGGGCAGATAAAAAAAATAAATTTGATTCCCTCTCTTTCTCTGCACCCCCACCCCCTTTAAGGAAAAAAATAAATACAAGGAATGAGCTTCTGTGGAATTCAGGGAGTGAACGGTGCAGAGGCATGCTTCACAGACAGCTCAGGGTCGCTGCTCTGGGCACTGGCTCCCAGTGGGAGTGCACCGTGGAATCTCCTGGGAGATGAAAGCACTCACAGATCTGCTTTCTGGCCCCATGCAGACCAATTAAGTGATTATCTTTGCGAGCAGATTGCTCTCTCAGGTCTCTGGGAAATTATTCTTATTAATTTTTCTGAAGTCACCAATCGTGACCCAGTTGTGCCAGGGCAGTGAGGTAGGTTGTG